>JAIUZE010071194.1:0-46479 GCA_022085475.1 Heliosperma pusillum | reverse complement strand
TCGTGATGTGTCTGCAGAACCTAAGTTGGAGGAGATTCCCATAGTTAGAGAGTTTTGTGATGTTTTCCCTGAGGATCTACCTGGTATTCCACCTGAGCGTGATGTGGAGTTCTCGATTGATTTGTTGCCTGGTACTTGTCCCATTTGGAAAGCTCCTTATCGTATGGCGCTGGCTGAGCTACAAGAGCTTAAGAAGCAAATGGAGGAGATGATCGATAAGGGTTTTATTCGTCCGAGTGCTTCGCCATGGTGTGCTCTTGTTTTGTTCGTCAAGAAGAAGGATGGTAGCATGCGATTATGCATCGATTATCGTGAGCTGCATAAGGTGACTATCAAGAATAAGTATCCCTTGCCGAGAATCGAGGATTTGTTTGATCAGCTCTGTGGGGCGAGTGTGTTCTCGAAGATTGATCTGAGGTCAGGCTACCATCAGATTCCATTTAGGAAAGAGGACATTCCGAAGACTGCTTTTCGTTCGAGGTATGGTCACTATGAGTTTGTGGTTATGCCTTTTGGGTTGACAAATGCTCTTGCGATTTTCATGGATCAGATGAACCGCACTTTCAGCGAGTATTTGGACAAGTGTGTCGTGGTGTTCATAGACGACATACTTATTTACTCGAGAGACGAGGTTGAGCACGAGGATCATCTTCGTGTTATTTTGGAGACTCTTCGCAAGCAGAAGTGGTATGCTAAATTCTCGAAGTGCGAGTTCTGGCGGAAAGAGGTGACCTTCCTAGGTCATGTGATATATGGTGATGGAGTTATGGTTGATCCTTCGAAGATTCGAGCTGTGGTCGATTGGGAGAGTCCGAAGAATGTGAATGAGATCCGGAGTTTCCTTGGTCTGGCTGGTTACTATCGTTGATTTGTGCATGATTTCTCAAGGATCGCGAGGCCTATGACTCAGCTTATGAAGAAGGAGTCCAAGTTCATTTGGACCAAAGCCTGTGAATCAGCGTTTCAGGAGTTAACGAAGAGATTGACTACTGCTCCAGTGTTAACTTTGCCTGAAGAGGGAGTTGAGTTCGATGTCTATTATGATGCGTTGAAATCTGGTTTGGGCTGAGTGTTGATGCATCAGGGTAAGGTCGTGGCTTATGCTTCCCGTTAGTTGAAAGTCCACGAGGTGAATTATCCGACTCATGATCTGGAGTTAGCAGCTGTGGTGTTTTCACTTAAGTTGTGGAGACACTATCTGTATGGAGTTTCTTGCAACATCTATACGGATCATAAGAGCTTGAAGTATATCTTCACTCAGAGAGATCTTAACATGAGGCAGAGACGATGGTTGGAACTGCTGAATGACTATAAGATCGAGCTGCAGTACCATGAGGGTAAGCCAAACGTGGTTGCCGATGCTTTGAGTCGAAAGACTCGTCCTGTTTTGAGTTCGGTTATGGTGTTACCTGAGGAGTTGAGCCGAGAGTTCCAAAGGTTGAGCCTTGAGGTGGTTCTTCCTGGTACTCTGAACTTGGGCGCAATGATTGCCGAACCTGAGATTCTACATGAGATCCGGGTTAAGAAACGAGAGGACGACTTCCTTGAAGGAGTCCAAGTCGCCTTAAGTGAAGGTAGAGCCAAAGACTTCATGGTCGCACCTGATGATGGTTTGCAATTCCGCGGTCGATGGTGTATACCTAATTGTGAGGTCTTAAAAGGTAAGATTCTCAAAGAGGCTCATAGTACCGTTCATCCTGGTGGCGATAAGATGTATAAGGATCTGAAGCTACGCTTTTGGTGGCCTAAGATGAAGAAGGAAATCGCCGAGTTCGTGAACCGTTGCCTCATTTGTCAGAAGGTTAAGTTTGAGCATCAGAGACCTGGTGGTTTTCTACAACCATTGGAGATCCCTACTTGGAAATGGGATTCGATTTCGATGGACTTTGTCATGGGTTTACCGAGATCGCAGAGGGGAATGAATGCTATTTAGGTTGTGGTTGATCGTTTAACCAAGGTTGCGCATTTCATTCCAATGAAGGAGACTTGGAGTCTCGAGGAACTCGCTAATGCTTATCAGCGTGATATTATTCGTCTGCATGGGGTTCCTAAGGATATTATTTCCGATCGTGATCCGAGGTTCTGTTCCCAGTTTTGGAAGAAGTTGCAGTTGGCTTTGGGTAGTGAGCTTAAGATGAGTACGGCTTTCCATGATGCTACTGATGGTCAGACCGAGCAGACCATTCAGACTTTAGAGGACATGTTGCGATCATGTTCATTGGAGTTCCAGGTTGGTTGGGAGAAGAGTTTGCCACTCGTTGAGTTCTCTTATAATAACAGCTATCAAGCTTGTATTCAGATGGCTTCGTTTGAGGCACTCTATGGAAGGAAGTGTCGCAGTCCTTTATGTTGGGACGATTCTAGCGAAGTGGTGGTGGTTAGACCCGAGTTGATCCAGGAGTCTATCGACCAGGTGAGATTGATTCGTGAAAAGTTGAAGGCAGCACAGGATCGTCAAAAGACGTATGCAGATTTGCGTCGTAGGCCGATTGAGTTCGAAGTTGGCGATAAGGTGTCGCCGATGAAAGGTGTTAAGAGATTTGGGATTAAGGGAAAGCTTAGTCCTAAGTATATTGGACCTTATGAGGTGCTCGAGAGAGTTGGCGAGGTAGCCTATAGGTTGGCTTTACCTCCGAATTTGTCGAAGGTACATGACGTATTCCATGTATCTCAGTTGAGGCGTTATCGTAGTGATCCTTCTCATGTTTTGCAAGCCGTTGTGGTTGAGTTTGAACCTAATTTGACCTATGAGGAGATACCTATCCGTATTTTGGATCGTCAAGAGAAGAGGTTAAGGAATAAGGTGGTACCTTTGGTACGAGTTCTTTGGAAGAGTCAGAGGTTTGAAGAAGAGACTTGGGAGACTGAAGCTTCGATGAGGGAGAAGTATCCGCATATTTTTGAGTGAGGTAGTTACCATATCCAGTTTTGAGGACGAAACTTCTTTTTAGGGGATTGGATTGTAACACCCTAGTGCCCATTAGCTTCTCTATAAATACCAAGCTAAACCTAGCCTCCTTCCCTTTCTTTTATTTGAAAACCCTAAACCTAATTCTCTCCTCTCTTCCTCTGTGACACCCTCAAATTTGCGGAAGAAAAAAAAATATAATTTAATACATAACGAAGGGTGTCATAAATAAAACGGTTCATACAAAAAGGAAACTAATATTATACATAAAAATTATACAAGACGGGAGACATATCTCCCGTATAACTACGGAAATAAAAGAGTGTATAATAATATACAATCTAAGAACCGAATATAGGTCCAAGGTAAATACTTCGCTCGCTAGCTCGTCAATGTACCCCAAGTATGCATCACCACCTGTTCGACCGCATTAAATATAAACACGGAAGCCACAGTCAGTGGGGAGTAACTCCGAGTTCTCCCAGCCACGAAATGTCAAGTTTAATAAAACATGAATAACATAAAAGCAATGTATATGGAACAATACAAAACTTTAACATATATGATATGCTTTTCATGTTATGAAACAGATAACTAACAAATAACCTAGCATGTGAAAGCTATCATGTGAAACCGATAATAAACTATAACTCGAGGTAGGGAAGCTGGTATGCTAGCTCAGAGGTTCCTCTCAAAACATGGCCGTGATACACTCAAACCCTAATCAACACGTAATCATGTGAATCAGTTAACAATCGGTAATCCAAACTCTATCAATCTTAGCCGGCTTGCATCTCACCTTCTAAAACTCATAGAATCATCATACATGAAAGGCCAATACTTCTACAAACAGGCATAAGTTCTTAGCACCGTCAATAGTCGACTGTAACTCGAGTCTATACCACGAGGTAGGATATACTTAAATATTTAGGCTCAGCGGTCACTCCGGTAACATGGCCCAAATACCAAGCACACATCTAGGCTCAGCGGTTACACTAATAACATGGCCCAGATCCAAAGCACATATCTTAGCTCAGAGGTTCCTCTCAGAAACATGTCCAAGATACGACTCAACCCTAAACCTAGACTGCGCAGACCCAGAGAAATGCGAAGATCCATCGCATCCAAGACCCATGATACAATCACATGAGTACACCCTAAGAAGATCCATCAAAGGGGTTGGCTAGTACTAAAGCTGGCTCCATTTCCCAAAGTGGAAACCATGGCAGCCATGCCCCGACTTGAAGATCCATCAAGCCGGGAACACAAAAGCTATCAAGCGGCAAACTCCATATGCTCGTTAAAGATAGTACGGGCCTATCAATGTCATGGTCCAAGATACTCATTTAGAATTAGAATGGTCAAGACGCCATATACTCATAATTCTCTATGGGTACTTAGTCAACACGACACCAACCATATAATTAAACAGTCACGGGAAAAACATCCTATCATGTGACTACTTGCATATAAATCATATTCAACTATCATATCGCCTCATATCTACTAAGGCTCATTCATTCATTCATTAAAATAAAACCTTACCTGAAGACAAATCCCCGACCCGAGTCCCGCGACGGGTCATCAGTCAAAGGGGCTGACTAGATCTTAGTTTGACCAAACCCGTTTGGTCAAACCGGCTAGAAACAGAGTCTTAGCCCTCGAGGCTTGAACATAAGAATATCACATTCATTTCATGTTATTTCATTCTATTTCTAACATGTGAATTATTAAAATCATACGAAAACCCGTTTAACTTAACGGATATCATTTAAACTACCATCTCGTATTATAATTTCTAACATGTGGGAAATAGTAATTTTATGAAAAACCTTTTTAATTAAATATTTTACTTATTAATATTTCTCACTTGCTAATTATTACAAAACGCGATAAAAATAACGATAACTCAAAAACCGTCACAAGTCCCAAAGTGGGACCCACGGGCTGATTTTGGGGCCGAACCCAACATGGGCCTGAATGGGCCCACGGGCCTGTTTGGGCTGTTTTGGCAGATTTTCCAACTTTTACTAAAACCGTTTCCTAATATTTCCCGCATGCTTTAACATAATTAAAACCCGTCAAAACAACAACCAAACAATCAAACATCGACACAACCCAAAGACCAAAACCCGGACCCACCCTTGACCAACCCAGACCGGCCTGGACCGCCTGAACCGGCCACCGGCTGGTTTGGTCCGGTTCCAGCCACCCTTTTCCGGCCACCACCAAAACAACAACCCCAATTCCAAATTAATTCTAACATGTTTTTAATTAACAACATCCATTTTTAAACATCCAAAACAACCATCAATCATACAAAAAATCATGATTATGAAGAAACCATAAAAATTTGTCAAGAACACTAACATGTTTATAAATTCATACAACATAATAAAATCAACAACTTATCATGTTACTACTAAAAATCCATAAATCATAATAACATGCATAAAAACAAAAGATGAACCAAAAATAAAAGAAACAAAAACTATGTAACATATATTCGTCGAGTAACTCGGAATCGTTACCTTAGCTAGTAAAATCAATTAGCACCAAAATAAGAAGTAAAGAAAAATAAGAAACCCGTCTTCTAATCTTCTCCTAAAATATACGAGTCACCAAACTCGTCTTCAAAATCTTCCCCTATAAGAAATGACAAGAAAAACATTATTAGAACTTAAAACTTGATTTTCCATAATTAAAGTCTTGAAAACGATTTTGTCGGAATTGGAAATAAAACGTACTTGAAGATGGAGAGCGAAGAGGAGATTCTAGAAATATAAGTTAGGACGGATTTAATTAAGAAATGAAGGTTTTATGATGATTTTGCTCAAGAACGACGAAGAACAAATGAAGAACGACGAAGAACGAATGAAGAACGATGAAGAACGATTAATTAGATCTTAATTTGATTGATTGTTAAATGAAAAGGTGTTGGTGAGTAATGAAAAGAAAGAAAATATCAAGGCTTAAGAGGGGAAAAAGAGACGTGTGAAATGGAGAGGAATCGGGTCTGTTTTTACGCGATTTGCGGAGTTTAAGTTGACAGACCGATAAAGTTACAAATATCTTAGATATTTTTATTAGTTTAATCATATTAATTAAAAGATCTAATATGAGTGGAAAAAAAGTGACATGGGGCGTATGACTCATGTCAAAGTCGAGTTTCGGGACTTAAGTTGACCCGGGAATAGTTAAATGACGTTTGGGTTAAAACCGTAAAAGTCATTCTTTAATTCCGAATAAATTCTAAATAATTATATTAAATTATCATAAATTCAAATAAATCTTAATAAAAATAAATTAAATTTATTATTTTTCAAAATAAAATTTCGGTCTTTAAAATTACGAGGTGAGTCGGAAAAGTCAACGAAAGTCAACATCGACTTAAAAGTCGAGAAAAGTCAAAGATGACTTAAAAGTTTTAGAAAAGTTTATGACGACTTAAAAGTCAAGAAAAGTCAATGACGACTTTAAAAAGTCAAGAAAAAGTTTTAGACGACTTAAAAGTCAAGAAAAGTCAAAGATGACTAAAAACGGTCTTTTCATGAAATCTCTCAGAAATTCCAAATACGAACGCGGAATTTCAAAATACGACTCGAAACAATAAATTCTATTTTAAAAACTTAAGTTCTACTGAAAAGTGTTAGTAAATATTTTTACTAGAAAAATTGGGTACTTTTCGGGTTGTTACATCCTCTCCTTTGTGCCGTGTGGTGGCAGCCCATTGCCTAGGGTTTCGTGCCCATTCTTCCATATTTCTTCATCATTAATCATTCATCTTCGTTCATAGATCGATCCTACCCAATCTATTCTTCAATCGTTGTAAGTTTTATATTTTATTTCCATCTTTTCGTAGTTTTATGCGCTAGATTATTAATTAGGATCATTATTATTGTTGGCACGTGTTGATGATGATGGTGAAGGCTTTGTGGACAATCCGGAGGAAGATTGTTATATTCTAGAAGAAGATTAATCGTAGATTTTACGCTAAAAAGGTAACTAGGTGTTTTCCTTTAATTATGTTTATAGAAAGTGAATTATTAACATGATATAATGATTGATTGTATGATTAATTCGTTTGTGTGGTTATTTATGCTTATGATTCACATGTTTAATTGCATTTAATATTTATGTTGTTATTCTATTTTCAATTATTTATTTCGTGTGCGAACTAGGGTTCAAATCGCGCACCCTAGCTTTGTTGGTGGTGGCGCGGCCGTGAGGTTGCCGTGGCCTAGGGTTTCGGCCTCCTCCTTGTTGGAGAGGCCAGGGTTTGCTTATGTTGAGAAATTAGGGTTTTGGTTTACATCATAAAGGTTATAGTTGAAGTTACTATAACTTTGCATGTAAGCTACCCTAGTTATACCTATTTGAGCTATAACTTTGAAAGTGACGTTATGGTGCGGTGTACTATAACAAGACTCGTTGTGGTGACATGGCGGTTTGTACCGTGGAGTCGACCCCTCGGTGAATTTGCTATAGAGGACTAACCCGTGATGGAAGAGAGTTATAGTTGATGATACTATAACCTCGCACGTATAAAGTTATAGCTTGAAGTGCTATAACTTCACTAAAGTTGAGTGAAAGTTATAGCTGAAGGTACTATAACTTTGATGAAGTTAAGTGAAGGTTATGGTCGATGATACTATAACCTTATAAGCTTAACCAAAGTTATAGGTGGTGTACTATAACTTTGCTGAAGTTAAGTGAGGGTTATAGTTGATGATACTATAACCTGACAAGCTTAACCAAAGTTATAGCTGAAGTTGCTATAAATTCACTAAAGTTGAGTGAAGGTTATAGCTGAAGTTGCTATAACTTCACTAAAGTTGAGTGAAGGTTATAGCTGAAGTTACTATAACTTCACTAAAGTTGAGTGAAGGTTATAGCTGAAGTTGCTATAACTTCACTAAAGTTTAGTGAAGGTTATAGTTAGTGGTATTATAACATTGGATGTTATATGTCTTTGTGTCTGGCGTTATGGTAACTCGAACTATAACATGTCCTTTGGGGTGTAATGTTATAGGTCAAGATACTATAACCATAAGTCATATGTGCTTGTTTATGTTGGTGTTATAGTCAGCTGGACTATAACGCTATGTTTGCATATCGTATTGATTATTCTTATTCCTATATTGTTGGACAGTCGGTTATGTTGTTCTTGGGTTGAGTCGTGACGTTGTTCACGCATTGTTGGACAGTCAGTTATACTGTTCTTATGTTGAGTCGTGACGTTGTTCACGCATTGGTTTGTGCAGTCAGTTATACTGTGCATTTGTTTGTTGCTGGTTGAATAGATGACAGTAGTATCAGTTATATACTATTCGGAATGAACAAACGCTACCCTTCGAGGGTTTATTTTGGTCTCTGGTCGGGATTGGTCAGAGGCAGTGGTTATACGCTCTGGTCCCCGAGTGTTGTTCGATTTACAGTTAATGCATCGAGAGTCTGGCCAGGTCTTAGACATATAGGTAGTGGTTATACGCTATACACAGTACCGTGGAGGCAGTGGTTATACGCTCCACACCGATGGAGGCAGTGGTTATACGCTCCGTCAGCTAGAGGCAGTGGTTATACGCTCTGGCAAGTTAGAGGCATTGTTTATACGCTCTAACGGGCATTTGCTCTATTCGCTATGCTTTCATGCTAGCATTGTGCCTTACGTTGTTGTGGATCGTGTGCTACTTTGGGTCTTGAATGTATTCATTGTCTAGTGGTTGTATATGGTCTAGGTCTGCAGGATTTCATTCATATAGGTTGTGGTCCCGTCTCATGGTAAGTTGGGTTGCGTATCATGTTGTATAAATTGCTTCACATGTCTGTTATGATTACTATCAGTTGTTATAGATTGTTATTAATTCAGCCTGTTGTAAACATGACTGGGAGAGCATCTAGTTACTCCTGACTGATTGTCAACCCCCCATTCTCAGGTTGAATTGGTTGCTGCTTGTCTGGATGTTGTGCTGGAGAGACTTGTGGCAAGAAGAATAATTTATTTAGGAATTTATTTAAGTTAGGAATTATCAATAATGTATTAGTTTAGTTTTGGATTTGAGTATCGATCCGGATTGGTCAGGTATTTCCGCCACCTTGACCCTATTCATCTTTGTACTCTGATGGATTATTTATTATTAAGCTATTTCTTTTGTTTTAAAAATCCGGATTGTTACATTAGTGCCAAAGGGCCGAATAAGATAGTGTATAAAGCCATAATCGGCCGAATTGATAAGTAGCTTAAGAAAAAAACAAGGTAAGATAAGAAAATCAAGGTAAATCGGGTTGGCGAATGATGTTGGGGTCAATGTAGTCGGGTCGGGTACGGTACTCAAGAGTAGAAAGGCGATCAAGGCACGTCGACACATGATTAGCTTGGGCGTTGAGGCATACATTGAAGTTCCGAACCTTCAAAGAGAGAGCCTGTGTCGCATCATGAATAGTGTGCATACCTTCACGCACCTGCTTGGCTAACCAAGAATTGCATCCGATCCCGTTGCCGAAACATCTCTTGTCGAATATCGACAAAATTCCTCTCACTTTTGTCTAGGCAACCATCAACTCCCGTCATCCAACTCCGCAACTCACCACTCACACCCGACCCTCCATGGTCACGGGTAGAGCTAGAGTTCCCCATTGCCACGTATTTGACCACCTTGTCAACAACCGCATCAATTTTCTTGTCTTGCGCATCAAGGCGCTCCATGACTTTACCCATAAACATATCCAATTTTGATTCAAGCCCCGAAAAATCAGCCACATTCGGTTTCACAACAACCGAACCACCTTTTGACATAAAAACCAATTCCGGACCAAAAGCCTCCAATTTCATGAATTTCAAATACGTATCATTCATATCATCTTTTAAAAGAACACCATAACTACCCGGGTCAACAACAATACCAACCCTTTTCTCTTCCCTTTATTTAGCCGACGCCTCTTAGTACCTTCAAGTACCGAATCCGACTCGGTTTGGGTTAATTTGGGTAATTTTTGGTTGATTTGTGGTGATGGATTGGTAGATGTACAAGGTGTTTGTGTTTTGGAGTTTGTAATGTAGGCACGTGAGCCGTCCTTTCCCTTCTATTTCCTTTTTGTTTTTTGAATTTGGGTAGGATAGAAAAAGAAATCTAGGTAAATATAGGTGATATGGTAAGGATAGGAATAGGTAAATAAAAAGATATGGTGAGATATTGTTGTTTTGGGGATTTTCGGCCACCAAGGTTACATGGGTAGAATTTTTGTTTAATTAGGAAAGTGAATAAGATGGATTTTTGGCAAATATGTGGTCCATAATTCAATATCCATAAAATACTTAATATGCAAGATACTTACGTAAAATATATAATATTAAACACAAATATATACTAGCAATGGAATACGCGGAGACAGTCATACAATCTCGTCTTATTCTAACCAGTCACGCAAGTTCACAAAATAAAAATGACGAATTTAATTGCTACCGATTAAACCAATTTCCAACCGCAAAATCTCAAAACGTCTTCTCGCTAACGCCTTTGTTAAAATGTCAGCCCATTGATTTTCAGTACTACAAAATTCGAGTTTAATGTTGCCCTTTTCTACATGGTCACGTAAAAAATGATGTCTAATGTCTATATGCTTAGTTCGAGAATGCTGAGCTGGATTTTTAGAAATAATAATAGCACTCGTATTATCACAAAATACAGGCATACAACCAACATTAACACCATAATCACATAGTTGTTGCTTTAACCAAAGTAGTTGAGAACATACCAGTCCTGCAGCGATATATTCGGCTTCTGCAGTAGATAACGCAACCGAATTTTGCTTCTTTGAGCCCCAAGTAATTATGTATGGTCCAACAAACGTAGCAAATCCAGAGGTACTTTTTCTATCTAAAGAACATCCTCCATAATCTGCATCTGAATATTCTACTAGATCAAAATTACACTCAAGTGGATACCACAAATATAAATTAGATGTACCAATCAAATATCTTAAGCTACGTTTAACTGCAATCATGTGTGACTCTTTAGGACAAGATTGAAATCTAGCACAAACACATACGCTGAACATAATGTCAGGTCTACTTGCAGTTAAATATAATAAAGAACCAATCATACCTCGATATGTAGTCTCATCGATACACTTACCATTTTCGTCTAAGGTCAACTTTTTATCAGTTACCATATGTGTGTCCATTGGATGAGCGTTCTCCATACCAAATTTTCTGATTAGCTCCTTGACATATTTTTGTTGGTGAATCTTTATTCCTTCCTTAGTTTGTTGAATTTGCAATCCTAGGAAGAATTTCAATTCTCCCATCATGCTCATTTCAAATTTTGAGGTCATTAGATCTGAAAAATACTTGCACAATTTATTGTTAGTAGAACCAAAAATAATATCGTCTACATAAATTTGAGCAACAAGTAAATCAGAACCCTCGGATTTTAGAAATAGGGTTTTGTCGACAGATCCTCTTTCAAAATTGTTTTGCAATAAAAAATTTGACAATATGTCGTACCAAGCCTTAGGTGCTTGTTTCAAACCGTATAAAGCTTTATCGAGTTTAAAAACATGGTTTTGAAATTTGCTATTCAAAAATCCGGGAGGTTGTTCAACAAAAACCTCTTCTTCCAAATAACTTTTAAGAAATGCAGTCTTAACGTCCATTTGGTACAGTTTCATTCCTTTATGAGCTGCGAAGGCGATAAGTAAGCGAATAGCTTCAAGTCTTGCTACTGGTGCAAAGGTCTCGTCATAATCAATCCCTTCTTGTTGATTATATCCTTGAACGACCAAACGAGCCTTGTTACAAACTATAACTCCCGAGTCATCCTTTCTGAATACCCATCGAGTACCAATCACAGTTCGATTTGAAGGTCGTGGCACAAGATGCCAGACTTTATTACGTTCAAACTGTTGAAGCTCCTCTTGCATTGCTATAATCCAATCGGATTCTGCAAGTGCTTCTTTGATGTTGGTAGCCTCTATGGTTGACAGAAAAGAATAGAATGAACAAAAGTTATTTAATGTTCGTCTAGTTTGAACTCCCTTATTCAAACTTCCTAGGATACTATCCATAGGATGAGAATTCTTATATTTCCATTTCTTAGAGTTCCTAGGCTCATCATCATCTGATGAACTTTCACTTTCCTCAAATGATTCAGAGTCAAGATTGGTTCCCCCTGAGTTGAACTCTGGGGTTATAGCTGAAGTTGGTACAAGTTCAGTTACAAAATCTTGATCTGGGTTCAAAGTTATAGCATCATCAGCTATAACTTCGGTTTCCTTTTACTTGTTTTGAGAAGAGACATTCGTATCATCAACATCTGTCTCAGTTCTCTTTTCAAGGTCATTTGCGGATTTATCAAGTTCATCATTGATTCCTTCAATAACTTCTTCATTCATTTCTGGCACGTCATCCCCTGAAAGGCGAAAGTCGGGATCATTCATGTCTTCTTCTTCATTCTGTTCAACTAGCTCAGGCACATTATCTTCATCAAATACAACATGAACACTTTCTTCTATGTACAAAGTTCTTTTGTTAAAAACTTTAAAAGCTTTACTATGATTAGAGTAACCAACAAACACAGCTTCGTCACTTCGTGGATCAAATTTGCTTAAATTACTTTTTCCATTATTATGGACAAAACATTTACTACCGAAGCAACGAAGGTTAGCTATATTGGGTTTTCTCCCTCTTAAAAGTTCATAGGGAGTCTTTTTGAGAATAGGTCTAATCATAGCTCTATTGTGCACATAGCATGCATTACTAATGGCTTCGGCCCAAAAGTTCTTAGAAAGGCCACTACACTAAAGCATGGTGCGGGCCATGTCCTCTAATGTTCTATTCATACGTTCCACGACACCGTTTTATAGTGGGGTTCATGGTGCAGAAAAGTTATGTCCTACACTATTCTCCCTACAATATTCTATAAAAGCTTGATTATCAAATTCGGTGCCATGATCCGTACGAATGGAAACTAACTTTTTATCTTACTTGTTTTGGACAAGCTTCATTAGTACTACAAACTCATCAAAAGTTTCATCTTTAGTAAATAGAAAGATAGGTCATACAAACCTTTAGTAGTCATCGACTAGGACGAATACGTACCTTGATCCACTGCGGCTTCTGACTTTCATAGGTCCACACAAATCCATGTGTACCAACTCAAGTGGGCGTTCTGTACTTACTACTCGTTTTGGTTTGAATGAAGATCTAACTTGTTTACATCGGGCACATGAGTCACACATCTTCTCTTGTTCGAATTTGATTGAGGGTAAACCCTCAACTAAATCCCACAATTTGAGTTTCTTTAAAATTGTTGGACTGATGTGTGCAAACCTCTTGTGCCACAAGCATGAATCATCCACAGTAACTTTCATGCACGTAAAAGAACTTGTAGTAACTTTACTTAAATCAATCATATACACGTTCCTTTTACGTAAGCCTTCTAAAATAACATTACTAGTACCTTCAATTATGATGCGACAAACATTTGAATGAAAAACTACTTTATTGCCTTTGTCACATAATTGAGAGATACTTAGTAAGTTATGTTTAGGACCATCTACAAGATAAACATTATTTATAGCATGTGAAGAAGATATACCAATCTTACCCACACCGATTATCTTGCCCTTCTTGTTGTCTCTAAAGGTGACCTTGCCACCGTTGAAGGGCTCTAGTGAAAGAAAGAGATTCTTGTTTCCGGTCATGTGTCTCGAACAACCACTGTTGAGATACCATAAATTGTTTTCTTTCACTATTATCTGCAAGAGAATCAAATACAGATTTTAGGGACCCACGCTAAGTTGGGTCCTTTGTGGTTAGTGACTCTATATATTTAATCCTTCCTAACCCATACCTGTCAAACAATTCTTTTATTCTTAACATAGGGTTGTCTAGGTTTATAGTGTTTATTATTGTTGCGACGCACACTAGGTTTGAATGACTGCTTCTGATTCACATATGGTTTAGATTTTGAAGGTACAGATGTGTAATCGAAAGCTATGTCATAAAACCATCTGAACTCATTATTTCTACATTCATTACGTTGAGGTTCAGGTTCAGCCTCATTAATACTAGACACGTCATGTTCTTTAACATAATCAGTTTGATTTTTGTTGTCGTTGACATATTTAACACAATTCTCTTTAACATGACCGTTGTGACAACAATAATTGCAAATCAGATATTCTGAAAGATTGACATACTTCCTTCTTCTGAAATCACGGTCATAAGGAGTGGATTTTCTTTTATCATGGTCTCTAAGACTATAAAATTCATGACCTAGACCCATCTTCATGTTATTGTTAGACTGTTCGGTATGGAAGTCTAAGACCTTTTGACTTCCTTCCCATTTATCATGAACTTTTCGTGCATGTAGGAGCAATTTCTTCAAAGACTGAATTTCTTTTTCACATTACGAATAGTCTACATTCGAATCTTTGGAGGGATTGTTCTTTTCAAAGTTTTCACGAAAATCATTAAAACGTTTGTTCAAGATAAATTTCTCCTCATTATGTTGACTTTTGGCTTGGGATAATTCAGCCTTTATATCTTTCAATTGCTGAGAAAGAAAGGAATTTTATTTCTTGTGATCAATGATAGCAACTTCCTTTGCCTTAGCTTCAGATTGTAAAAGCTCATTGACTTTCTTCAATTCTAAAGTTATAGCTTCATAAGCTATAACTTTGGCTTGAAGATGCTTAATGTTGAGCTTTAACTTTGAGATTATAGCTTCATTAGCTATAACTTTAGACTCAAGTGCTTCTTTCTCAACATTTGTCATGTCTGAAGTTGTAGCTGAAGTTGCCATAACTTTAGACTTGAGCTTTTTAGATTTGGCCTTTAGAAGTTGGTTTTCCTCAGCAATGTCAAGAATTTGTTCCTTAAGATCTTTTAATTCAAGACTCTGTTCATGATAATGATCTAAGGTTTCTTCAAAATACTTAATTAAAGACTTCTTAGACAATTTCTTAACTTGCTTTTTAAGTTCAAGATGACTAACCTCTTCATCATCTTCTGAATCTGGTTCTGAATCTGAGTTGCCGACAAGGCACATCTCGGATTCACCCTCATTGTCGCTGTCAGAAATTAGGTCAAGATTGACGTTGCTCAGACACAGGTTGGCGACTTCTTCTTCCTCTGACTCGTAGTCTTCTGTGTCGAGATCTCCCCAGCAATAAGCCATCATTACTTGCTTGAATTTCTTCTTGGTTTTGTCTCGTTAATTTTTGTCTTTGATTTTCTTCCATGTAGGGAAATCCTTAATCATAGGATCACTATCCCCACATTTGAAGAAAGCACGAGTTGAGAGAGACCCTTTTGGCTCAATTGGCTTCTTATAAGATTTGTTAGTGTTATTGTTAAACGTTTTTCCTTGTGGTTTATTAAAGAATTTTTTTCTTAAAACGTCTACCAAATAACATTGTTTCATCTTCATGATCTGAATCTTGTTTTTCACTAGACTCGGCTTGTAAAGCCACTTTCTTACTATTACTATCGTTTGCCTCTTCCTCATCAAGAGTGATCCCGTGAGCCATTAGGGTTCCGAGTAGTTCTTGATAAGATAGGCTAGACAGATCTTTACATTTCTCAATTACCGTCACCTTAGGTCTCCATCGTCTAGATAGACTTCTAAGGATCTTCCTTGCAATTTCCTCGGAGTCAAAAGTTTTTCCAAGATTTTTCAGTTCGTTAATGATACTAGAGAAGCGAGTGGACATGCTGTCAAGCGATTCATTTTGTTCCATAGAGAACAGTTCGTATTTTCGCATTAACAATGCAATACGTTGCTTTTTGACAACAGTTGTCCCCTCATATGCTAACTCTAGACCATCCCATATATCCTTGGCAGTAGAGTTAGATGAGAAACGGTCAAACTCAGTAGAAATCATGCCGTTTTGCAACAGGCTGACAGCTTTTGAATTTTTTTTCAGTTTTCTTATAATCTGCCTCAACATAGTCATCTTCTTTGTTTTCGGATGGAAGTGCCAGTAACAGATCCAAGCATGATCTTGTTAGGGCCATTCTTAATGATTAGCCAACACTCACAATCGTTACCCTTTATGTAATGGGTCATCATATTTTTCCATAAACTGTAGTTCTTCCCATTGAATACGGGACACTTCAGATGTTTGGAATCCATTAAAATAAAATTAAATGCAGCGGAAAATAAAATAAAAAAAGGATAAAATGGATCAGACTCCTTGTTGTAAGGCAATCAAGAGCACGAGGCTCTGATACTAATTGTAGAGTGTATTGATCAAATACGAAAGGGGGGGGGGGTGAATTGAGTATTAAAAATTAGCCCCACTTTTTCTATTTATATGATATGTAATTAATTATTTGATCTTATAGATTAAAATCAACTAATTAATTAATCAAAGTAAGCGTAAGTAACGAAATAACGAAAAGTAAAGAGAGTAGAGAGAGGCACACGGATTTTTGAAGTGGCTCAGTTTCACACGTTGAAACCTACGTCCACGATTCTCGATTAATAATTATTAGTACCTTTCTACGGATTACAAAAATTATCAACCCAGTCGTATAATCAACTATGATTATAACTCAAGGTGAGTATCGTTAAATACTCTATAGTATCTTACGTTAATAAGAAAGTACAATATAACTCACACAGATTCTCGTTAAAGAGTTGTAAGATTATGTGATGTACTATTATCCAATAACGTATTTCACGAAAGCGATTGATAAAGATTGATGCACGACTCTTTTGAAAAACAAACACTAAAAATAATAAATATTTTGCTCAAGGTTTGCTTTAAAATTGATTTTGGAAAATACTCTCAAGTATGTATGTGTGTCGTGTATTTCGTGTGTCTCATACTTGAGATGGGAAGGAGTATTTATAATAGAAGCATAGGAGAGGTAAAATCCTAGCTTAATATTTAAGAAAGATATTTATCTTTAATATCTTAAAATAATATTTACTTTATCTTTTAGAAATATATTTATCTCAAAATATTATTTGCTTTATCTTTTAAAAATATATTTATCTTTAATATCTCAAAATATTGTTGTAAAGATATAGTAGAATCCTAGATTAAGGTAAACAAGAAAAACAACCTATGGAGGCCGGATTCTCTATCTACACGAAACCCTAGGAGCACGGAACCCTAGCAGGCACAATCCTACGTTTCCACGAAACCCTAGGTGGGCTTATTAGGTTAACAACAAATTGAGATAGAATATATTAGAAACCCTAGGTAGCATGACAACCCATAAGTTGTATTACTAACCAATAGAATCTCATAAATATATTCTCTATTAAAACTTTTGATAAATATTAAAATACTCTTTCGCTTTTGAAAACATTTAAAACATTTTATTTCCAAAATCATGCATCAACATTTATCATTCAAAGTTATAGGTTAAAGCTATAACTTTGAACTTAAAATCACTCGAATGGAATAGTTACCAAATGACAACCTATACTATCTAATCTTCACAAAGATCTTCTGTATACGGATCATCTCTTCATCTTGATCACAAAGACCCTCCATCTTGAGGCTTGTGTTATTTGAGATAGATCTTGCTTGAAACGTTTTTCTTTAAAGTTATAACTAGATAGCTATAACTTCCATGTAAACTTTCAAAGTTATTCCTGAAGTTGTTATAACTTTGTCTCACAAAACTTGTTAGAGTTATGCCTGAAGTTCTTATAACTTTGATCTTCTTTCTTCTCGTAATTGTTGTTAGCTATAATAAGACTAAAACACACAATTACAAGCATATGATATATTAAGTAAAGCACATTATCAAGTAAACACATGTCATTATCAAAACTATAAAATAGGTCCAACACTAAACTAATAGCAAGCAGTAACAATAAAAAAGTTGAAAACAATAAGATTAAAAGTCTAGGGTCTCAGGTTCACTAGGATTATTGTTCAGGCGTAAGGGTGTAGTCAACTATCATGCAATAAAGTTATCTAAGGTCACAAGATCGGTCGATTCAATTATGCCCTTTAGATCTACAATTTAACATGCGATCGCTATTATTAAACGAGTTCTATTCAATTATCGTAGCCTATCTTAGTCTTAACCGGGTCAGTGTTAATCCTAATTCGCGAGACTAGCTAATTAATCCTGGCCAGTAATTAAACAACTAGAATTAAAACGATAATCAAATGATAACCATGCAATTGCAATTCAATTAATTAGTCTACCCCTTCTAACAATCCTAGATCCCCTTTCAACCCTTGAAAGGAATTTAGCTACTCATAACGATATTAATAACAACGGTAATAAATAAAGTAAACATGATTAACAATAATGAAAGAATCAACAAAGAATAATTAAGGAACTAGAAAGTAACTAATTGAATAACAAAAGAAGATTAAAGAATACCGATTACAAGCTTGAACTAAACATAATCGTCTTGATTATAAAATTCAGAGGCAAAGCAAACTAATTTAGGTTTCTAATATTAAAGCATCCCTAATTATGAAAGACGAGTTTTCCTTTTATAATAAAATATAATTAACTAGGTTAAACTAATTTAGGAAAATCAAAAAGCCGTCAAAACAGTGGGTTGCTCGATCGAGCATCCTTCAACCCGACTTGATCGAGCAAGTGATACTGCTCGATCGAGTATCCTTTATTTTGGCTCGTTTCTTCGTTTTTCTTCATTCGTTCTCCATTGCTCTCGATTTCCGTGCCTAACCTTCTACGATCTGACTCCGCCATGCTCCATATTAACTCAAAAAGCTCCAAATGCATCCAATCTGCATTAAAACATAACAGAAGCGGCAGAATCGATATTCTAGCTAAAATAGCATATAAATAAGAAAGGAAAGACGGTAAATCGAGTTTTATATATCTAAGGGAAGCGTAAAATATGTGTATAAATAGTACATCAACTCCCCCAAACCAATCCTTTGCTTGTCCCTAAGCAAAGCACTAAACACTATACAAGGACAAACATACAAATGGTGAATGAAAAACTCAAAGCTAATGTTAATGCACATACAAATCCCCCACTGTTAGTGTAAGTCTCCCATTCTTAACATCTATAACCGCCTCCGCAGTATGGAGGAATGGTCGTCTTAAGATGATAGGCGTTTGGGTATCCTAAGCCATATCTAATACGACGAAGTCAACTGGTATGAAATATTTCCCTACTCTAACCGGTACGTCTTCTAAAATTCCCAAAGGGTGTTTAATAGAACGGTCGGCCATTTGTAAGGTCATGGTTGTAACAGTAAGTTGACCCATATTTAGCTTTTTACATATAGAAAATGGCATTACACTAACACTAGCCCCTAAATCACAAATGGCTTTATCAATAGCTAAGCAGCCTATATTACAAGGAATAGAAAAACTCCCTAGATCCTTTAGCTTAGGTGGTGATCTGGATTGTAACACAGCACTGTTTTCCTCAGTAAATGCAACTGTCTCCACTTCATTAAAGGATCGCTTCCTTGTCAATATGTCCTTCATAAACTTTGCATAAGCCGGCACTTGAGTGATCAACTCAGTAAAAGGTACACTCACTTGCAAATTCTTGACCACTTCCATAAACCTTCCAAACTGTTTATCGAGCTTGGATTTATGTTGGCGGTGAGGAAAAGGAAGTGCAATGGCGATTGGCTCGGTTTCTTTGCTTTTGAAGATGAAGTAGGGGACTTGTAAGTCTGATCAGGGGTTGCTCGATCGAACAAGGGGGTTGCTCGATCGAGTTTGTCAAAACAGGAACTTTCAGAAACTTGTCGAGCAGAATTTTCATATTTTTCCTGGGTTGCGCGATCGAGCAAAGCGGTGTTGCTCGATCGAGCAACCTCCTTTTCAGCCACTTTTTTGCTATTTTCCGAATCTTGACGAGCAACTTCCATACTTTCATCGTTCTCATCCCCTTTCATTTCCGGGCCTTTGTAATGGGTCCCACTCCTCAAAGTAATAGCATTGGCTTGTTCATGTGGAGGGTGTCCCTGAGATGGAAGATTACCCGGTTGTTTGTGTGGATTTTGAATTGCCAATTGGGCAATTTAAGTATCCACTATCTTGTTATATGCGAGCAATTGAGAGATCTGGGCATCTTGATTTTGTTGTATCATGAGACTTTGCTGCAAAATAACTTTCAATTCCGCCATATCATTACTTGGAGATGGTGGAGGTGGAGCTTGTTGAAAGTTTTGGCCTCCTTGATTTGAACAGATATAGTTGCCTTGGGAATTGCGATTTTGAGGAATCACATAAGAGGAACCTTGTTGCTGAGGTGGTGGCGGGGTAGGATTAAGAACATTCTGACTTCGGTAGGAGAAATTTGGATGCTCGCTTGTCCTTTCATTATAAAAGTTCGAATACAGTGTACCTTGCTTAAAGGATTCAAAGGCAAGTACTTGTTTAACCGTACTCATACACTCTACTGCATTATGCCCCATGGTACCACATCTTTCACAAGTTGGCTCTTGTTGAACCATGGCATGTACCGTTTGTTTATTTTCCAAGGATTTTGAAGTTTGTAATTCGGCAATTTTAGCAGTTAATGCCTCCAACTGAGCTGCAACGACATTGTCCGAACCTCCGCGCCTCGCATTATCCCTGTGATTGCCATACTCAGCAGTGTGAGTAGCTATCTCATCAATCAACTTCCAAACATTAGCATCGGTAGTGTTATTTTGGAATCTTCCATTGGCAGCAGAATCTAGCAATGCTCTCTGATCATCATATAACCCGTTGTAAAACTGGTTGCATAGGAACCAAGTATCAAAACCATGATGTGGAACAGATTTGACAAGCTTCTTGAAGCGAACCCATGCCTCATTAAAGTTCTCACTGGGACTTTGTTTGAAACTTGTGATTTGACTTTCAATGGCATTGGTTTTCTTTGGCGGAAAGTATCTTTTGTAGAATGCAAGAGCCAGAGAATTCCAATTGGTGATTCCAAGTGCATCCAGATCTAACTCACTCAACCAATCTTCTGCCCCATCTCGTAGTGAAAAGGGAAACAACACCGACTTGATCTGATCTTGCGTTACCCCACCCATTAAAGGAATAGAGCAAAAATAATTGGTGAATTTCTCCATATGCTTAGCAGGATCCTCAGTGGGGCTTCTCCAAACATGTTTCGCTCCACCAAATAGATATAAGATGGACGAATCTCAAAGGTGCCATTACCCGTAGTAGGGAGTTTGAATCCTTTGGGAATAGATGCAACGGTAGGCTCTGAATGGCTGGCTAAAGTAGGCATGGTTGTAGTGGGTGCAGAAATATGTGTATCCTCTTCTAAAGATGTTTTTTCTGCGACAAATTCGGCGTAAACTGTGTCAACGGTACTCAAGTATTCCGCTTCTTGAATTTCCTTCCAAAACTTCCGTCTAACTCGGAGAGTCCTCTCTGGTTCAGAATCGTAAGGTACGAGATCGGACCTGGAACACCTGGGCATAAACGAACACTAAAGAAAAGGATAAGAACGGTCTCAAGGAACTTAGGTTCCCTGAGACAAAGAAAAGGACAAACTAAGTAGAAACAAACAGAAAACTGTTGCCTCCCCGGCAACGGCGCCAAATTTGATAAGGGTAAAGTCGCGTCACCTTAATCAAAGTAATCCTAATTCACTACTAACTAATAGTAAATGGTAAGAAAGGTATCGAATCCACAGGGAGGCGGTAGTATTCTAATCTGCTAAACTAGGTTTGTCTCTTAAGTAACAATTTCGGGGTTTAAGATTGGTATTTCTAAACTAATAGCAAGCAATAATAATAAAAAGGTTGAAAACAATAAGATTAAAAGTCTAGGGTCTCAGGTTCACTAGGTTTATTGTTCAGGGGTAAGGGTGTAGTCCACTATCATGCAATAAAGTTATCTAAGGTCACAAGATCGGTCGATTCAATTATGCCCTTTAGATCTACTATTTAACATGCGATCGATATCATTAAACGAGTTTTATTCAATTATCGTAGCCTATCTTAGTCTTAACCCGGTCGGTGTTAATCCTAATTCGCGATACTAGCTAATTAATCCTGGCCAGTAATTAAAAAACTAGAATTAAAACGATAATTAAACGATAACCATGCAATTGCAATTCAATTAATTACTCTACCCCTTCTAACAATCCTAGATCCCCTTTCAACCCTAGAAATGAATTTAGCTACTCATAACGATATTAATAACAACGGTAATAAATAAAGTAAACATGATTAACAATAATGAAAGGATCAACAAAGAATAATTAAGGAACTAAAAAGTAACTGATTGAATAACAAAAGAAGATTAAAGAATACCGATTACAAGCTTGAACTAAAGACAATCGTCTTGATGATAAAATCCAGAGGCAAAGCAAACTAATTTAGGTTTCTAATATTAAAGCATCCCTAATCATGAAAGACAAGTTTTCCTTTTATAATAAAATCTAATTAACTAGGTTAAACTAATTTAGGAAAATTGAAAAGCCGTCAAAACAGTGGGTTGGTCGATCGAGCAAAGTGATGTTGCTCGATTGAGCATCCTTCAACCCGACGCGATCGAGCAAGTGATACTGCTCGATCGAGTATCCTTCATTTTGGCTCATTTCTTCGTTTTTCTTCATTCCTTCTCCATTGCTCTCGATTTCCAAATCAACTCAAAAAGCTCCAAATGCATCCAATCTGCATTAAAACATAACAGAAGCGGCAGAATCGATATTCTAGCTAAAATAGCATAGAAATAAGCAAGTAAAGACAGTAAATCGAGTTTTATATATCTAAGGGAAGCGTAAAATATGTGTATAAATAATGATCATCACGCTGCATCCGGAAAGGCTTGTGCTGATCGGATCAAAGTGCACATACGATACCAGAGAGGAGCTTGTTCAACTTCTGAGAGCCAATGCGGACTGCTTCACGTGGTCGCATGACAATATGGTGGGGATTGACCCCAGCATCATAACCCACAAGCTCAGCGTGGATCCAAACTATAAACCAATCCACTAGAGAAGGAGAAAGTTTGTTCCAGAGAGGTATCAAGTCTTAAATTAAGAGGTAGATAACCTACTGGCAGCAGGAAAGATCAATGAGGTCAAGTATTCAGAATGGCTATCGAATGTGGTGGTGGTCTCAAAAAAGAATGGCAAGTGGAGGGTGTGCGTTGAGTTTACGGATTTGAACAAAGCTTGCCGCAAGGATCCATTCCCCTTGCCACACATAGATGCAATTGTGGACGCCACCGTAGGTCACGAGAGGCTAACATTCCTGGATGCATGGAGTGGCTACAACCAGATTAAGATGCATCCAGACGACCAGGAAAGAACGGCATTCATATCAGAATGAGGCATATATTGTTATAACGTAATGCCTTTTGGTCTAAAAATTAATGGGTCCACCTATCAAAGACTGGTGAACATGATGTTCAAAGATCAGATAGGCAAAACCATGGAGGTATAAATTGATAATGTGGTGGTCAAGTTGAAGCAAGCCACACAACATGTAGAGCACCTGGCTGAAACATTCAGCACCCTGAGAAAATACAAGATGAAGTTGAATCCATGAAAATGCACCTTTAGTGTGTCCTGTGGAAAATTCTTAGGATACATGGTGACATAGAGGGGATTTGAAGCTAATATAGAACAAATCAAACCCTTACTCCAGCTAGAGTCACCACAAAAGCCAAAAGATGTGCAGCGCCTGACTGGGAGAGTCACATCTCTCAATCGTTTCATCTCAAGATACTCGGATAGGTGCAGACTTTTCTATGATATACTCAAGAATAGCCAGAGATTCAAGTGGACGGAGGAGCACGAAAAGAAATGCAGCGACCTGAAGCAGTACCTAAGCCCTCCTTCACTCTTATCAAAATCGGAACTAGGAGAACCTTTATTTCTATACCTATCGGTGACTGAAGCAGCAGCCAGAGCTGTGAGAGCAGGAGGGGGCACAACACCCAGTATACTATGTCAATAAGTTTCTGCTTCCTGCAGAGACCAGGTACACATCACTTGAAAAACTTTTTCTTGCGCTAGTTACATCATCATATAAGTTGCATTCTTTCTTTGAGTCCCATACTATTTCTGTGGTAACCAACTACCCCTTGAAAAGCATCATGAGAAAGCCAGAATTGTCTGGGAAAATGGCCAAATGGTCCGTTCACCCAAGTGGTTACGATCTAAAATTCCTACCCCGCAGTGCGATAAAATCTCAAGCTCTAGCAGACTTCATATTAGAATTCAGCCCCAACCTTTTGACCAAGGCAGAAAAACATATCCTGACCCTAGAGGAGGATAAAGGCGAACAGAGGTGGGTGCTGAACGTGGATGAAGCCTCTAACATGAGAGGGGCAGGGGTAGGACTAGTCCTAAGGTTACCTTTAGGAGACCTCATAGTACAGGAAGTAAGGTGCGAGTTCAAGGCGAGAAACAACGAAGCAGAATATGAGGCCTTGATTATGGGCCTCCAGCTGGCCATGGATCTGAAATCAGGCACATCGAAGTCTGCAGCGCTCGCAGTTTATAGTCAGCTAGTGAATAAGTCATACGCAACCAGAGACTCCAAAATAATGGCTTATTTGAAAGTAGCGAAGGGCTTATCACTCAGGTTCACAACGTTCAAAATCAAACAAGTCTCCAGGGACCAAAATGTGGAGGCTGACGCCCTAGCTACCTTGGGGGAAACCTTCAAACCATGTATAATCTCTACAATTTCCCTCGTACATGTGCTAGAACCAGCTATATATCAGGAGGGACATACAACAG
This sequence comes from Heliosperma pusillum, assembly GCA_022085475.1. Taxonomy (NCBI): domain Eukaryota; kingdom Viridiplantae; phylum Streptophyta; class Magnoliopsida; order Caryophyllales; family Caryophyllaceae; genus Heliosperma; species Heliosperma pusillum. Next base: position 21,894 of record JAIUZE010071194.1, on the reverse strand, counting down.
AAGAAAGCAAAACCCGCAGCCCATGGCCTTAGGAAGCATGAGTGTTTTTCAACACAGCCAATCTGGAAGAAGCCCTCGCCAGGAGGAAACCATACCAGGATTGGTTGCAGAATGATACACTACCAGCAGACAAAAAAGAGGTAAGAAGTTTTAGAATGAAGGCGTCCAGATTCATACTAATCGACGATATTTTATTCAAGAAATTCCTCGCTGGACCCTACCTGAGATCATAAAGCAAGGAGGAAGCCCAGGCTGTCTTACATGATCTCCACAGTGGCGAATGCCGAAATCATGCAGGGGGAGGAGCATGTCCAACAAAGCACTCAGACAAGGATACTTCTAGACAACAATGAGGAAAGACGATATGTAATACACAAAGAAGTGTGATGCCTACCAGAGGCATGCGACGGTTAGCCACAAGCCAGCGGAGCACCTGTATCCTATGATATCACCCTGGCTCTTCATGAAGTGGGGAATGGATATTGTGGGTAAATTACCTAGAGCTCTACGAAACAAAGTCTTCATGCTACCCATGACAGACTACTTCTTCAAGTGGATCGAGGTGGAAGCATTCCCCGAGGTGACACAGAAGCAGGTTATATCCTTTATCAAACAGAATATCATCTCCATATTTGGGATCCTGTCTGAAATAATATATGACAATGGGACCTAGTTCATTTCCAACAAGACAAAGGCATTTTGCGTCAGGTGGAACATCGCCCTGCTCAAGTCCACCCCCAGGAACCCCCAGTCTAATGGACATGCAGAGTCTAGCAATAAAATCAGAATGAACAACCTGAAAAGGCGGCTGGAAGATATTGGAGGTAGGTGGGCTGAGGAGTTACCACTAGTCCTCTAGTCTAACAATACCACCCCAAAGTGGCTACCGGACAGACACGCTTCAGCCTGGTGTTTGGAGAAGAGGATTTTATACCATCAGAAGTGAGGGTCCCCACCCACATATATGGATGCATAATAGAAGATAGAAATCAGGTGGAGATGACCAGCAACTTGGATGCAATAGATGAACTTAGAGCCAACGCCCAGATCAGGATGGCCTCTGATGCGTCCATTTAATATATAGTTTAACTCCCTATTTTAGCTCGGTTTATTTGATTATCGCACTTCTATTAATGTTTCTGTGAGCTAATTATGTGTTCTAGGTGATTTCATTGCATTTTGTAGGAAATAAGGCACTCGGTAACTTTTTCCCGTCAAGTTAGTATTCATCCAAGTTCACGAGGCTAATAAGAGCAAGTCTTGATCATGCAAAGGTGTTCCGGGAAGCATAAGGGCGTTTCGGGAAGAAATTGGAAAACCCGAGCATGAAAAAACCACCTTTTGTTGGTTTGCAAATAAAGAAATGAAGTCCAAGTAAAAGCTAAGATAAGAGCTTGCATTGGATGACAAATGCCCCTAGGATGCCTTAGACGGACTCATGAATATGCAAGCATTCGATTCCGCATCACCATAAAGCAAGAAGTTACGACGAAATTAAGACAAATACTCGAATACCCACGGCCCCGATCGGGGTTACCTTTCCCCGATCGAGGTTTGACTACGTTATGCTTCTATTTTATTATAAATAGGAGCCTTAATCCGTCATTAGGGGATCATCTTGGACTTCATTCTACACTCTAAAAACACTCTTTTACATAATATCATTAGTCATTAGATTAGTTGAAAGTTGACTAGCAATCGCTCGTTTTTCTTTATCATTATGTAGCAGTAGTTACTTTGTCTAGGGAATTAGAGAAGCCATGCATAAATAATATTTGAAATTGTTTAAATGAGAAGTTATGATATGAAATAGTTGTTTCTATCACATGCTTGCACTGTATTGTTACTCTTTGATTAATGATCACAATCCTTGATTAAATTCGTTAATTCTTTCTATAAGTCGAGAGGCACGGAATTGAATCAGACTAAGTATGTGTTAGTAGATCGACCTAGCCAAAGCGAGAGTTCATTAGGTCCCGATCTATGGTTGATACTAATATCGAGAGTGGGTGTCTTTAGCCTAAACAATTATCGTTATTATCAATTTCCTAGTTTGAAAAACCCACAACACAAGGATGAGAGATCTAATTATGGATTCTGATACCCACAACACAAGGATGAGCAGACCACAACCCAGAACCCACAATAATTATGGATTCCGATACCCACAGCACAAGGATGAGCAGGCCATAATGAATAACTATGGATTACATCCTTTGTTTGAAAAACCCCTAAGATTACGTCGAATTATTTAAATAGCGATCTAGCTCCGATTCTATAAAAATTCCTTTGTATTTACTATCAATCTAAGATATTTTATTCACAGCTCAAAATCTTAAGTATTCTAACTTCATTTAATGATGAGTCTGGTGGAAATTGTCTTACAGAAGAAGTGTAGAAAAACAGCTAAGTACATACAAACGGACAACCAAGGCCCCATAAAACTTAGCAACCACGCAAGCGTGGCTCCTCTACATGAGTTTAAAGAGTATATACACCTAAGGGTCTTAAGAGTATATACGCCTCGTTCCCTAGAACGAAGCAAAAACGTTTCAACAGAAAATACCTTGCCCCCTTAGGCATGGCCAAAAGAAAATAAAAATTGTTCAAACAGAGCTAATAAAGTAACAATTTCGCCACGCAGGGCCCAGAAAAGAAAATCCAGAGAGAAATTAACGAAATGCAGGAAAAGGGAGTCAATCCAAGAGGACATGCTTCACAGGGCCACCACTAGCGCCATCTGGGCCCTGCTCAGCAGTAGAAGAAGTCTGTCCATCACCAGGCACGTCGACCGGATCCTGGACATCGGGAGCGCTCGCCTTCAGTCTCTTCGCCTCTTCCTCAGGAGCATCCTCCACCTCATCTGCGAAGGCGTCGTCCTCACCCTCCAGGAAGTCCAACTCAAAGTCCGACAGCACGCCTAAATCAGTCTTCTCAAGGAAATTCGCTGCAAACTCCCGCTCCTTCTCCTCTAGATTCCAGGACAGAGGTTCCCCAGCCTCGAACTCCTTAATGCATTTGATCTTGGTCTCCTAGGCAGTACTGAAAATTTCGTCGGCTAGGACCCTCTTCAAATTAGAGACCTTATCCTTCAACGTCTGAAGCTCAGCAGTAAGCAATGAGTTAGCACCCAGAGCCTAGGAGAGGTTGTCTTCCACCTCCAGCAGATGTTTCTTCTCCGCCTGATTCCAAAGAGATTCCTCCTCCATCGCTTTGCGAACCGAGATCAGCTCCTCTGCGCATAAGTCAGCTTCCCATGCATCTCGATCATAGCCTGCCTCCCATGGTCCAGCAGCACCAACATCTCGCCTTTCTCAGCCTGGAGCTCTGTTATCCCATCCTCCAGATTGGATATTTTGCCCAAAACGAGCAGCGACATCCGGAGAGACTGCAAGACAAGCACAACAATGTAACAGAAGCGCAAGTCAAAGAGAGAATGCCACCTAAAGCACAGTAGAAAGGGAATCTTAATTCAAAGAATGTTCGACGGCCTACTTTGGAACCTCCATCACAAGGTCCTCTCCATCACGGAACGAGGACCTGGGAGAAGCATGTCACCCAGCTGAGGCCAGTGAGTCATGGATTTGGAAATGCCGAAATGGCCTGGGAAGCGGAGCACCGTTTATGGTGGAGCATCAGCAGAGTGAGCTACACCAGCCCAGGAGCTTGAGTAGGCCTGGGGCAGTACTACGAGTAGCTGGACGATCCCAAGAAGCACCAGATGACGGGTAGAGAGTTTCCAGAGGAGTGACCTCGATAGGAGCAGATTCATGGCCAGGATTCGCAATAGGTCTTTTCCTGGGAGATGACATGGCAGCAAATGCCGGATCTGCTCTCCTTTTTTCAGCACGCTTTGTGGAGGTAGCAGAAGCAGACCTTTTCCTCCTTTGAGCCAGGAACATCGCTGCGGTAACTTTCAGTTTGGGAGCTTCTGAGAACATCAAAGCACATCAGAAACCAGAAACACTAAACCACGAGCCCGGGGTAGGATAAAAAGCATACCTGAGGACATTTCTTCTTCTTCTTCTTCTTCTTATTCTTCTTCTTCTTCGCGATCAGAGGGGGAGGGTAATTCACCAACCTGAAGAGCCAACATACGCGTGAAAGACCTCGTTGTAGGGGACATATCAAACAACTTGGTCAGGGAAAGCAGCTCGTCCGCGGAGAAAGGGAACTGGTGCAAACCTACAACAAGGAGCCAGTAATGAAGGTAAGAAAGTAATAAAGCAGCCAAGAAAACAGGCATGCAAGTACCTGTAGTAGACCGTCACTCTGAATTCAAGTAATTGGTAGAAGGGGGCAGAGAATCAATCTCGACAAAGATAAAACGACGGATCCAAACTGTGTCTTTGGGCTTAGGGGGAAAGATTATACAACTTTCTTCATTGTCCCAAGTACGCAAGGTGATTTGGCCGAAACCAATGGATCTAATCGAAAAAAGGTGCCCCAACTCCTCAAGTTCAATCCCACTACCATGAAAGGCATTCATGGCACTAAAAGAGATCAAGTTGCGATAAGCGTATGGGACAACCTCGCACACAGCCATTTTGTTATGGTGTAGAAAAGCCTGGACGAGCGGAGGAAAGGGGAACCTCAGCCCCAGAGAGAAGGGGTAAAGGTACAGGCACGTCCACCAAGGCCTCTGAAAGTCCGCTTTTTGACCGGGGAGGGGGACATGCACCACCACCTCCTCTGAGAAACCAAAGGATTCTGTGATAAGGGGGAGGTCGGTCGATTCAAAGATCGAATAGCATGAGTAGAAGAGAGTAAGGATAACACTAGAGGGGAAAGGGTCTGAAGGATGGATGGATGGAGGAATCAGAGGTGGAAGCGATGGAAGATTTGGCATTCTTTGGATCCATAACTAAGAGAAAAGGGAGGAAGAAGGTTACCTAGGGAAAAGCGCGGAGGAAGGTTGAAGAAGATGAGACAAAAAGAATGAAAAGTTAAGTGATTATTGGGAAGGATAAAAGGCAAGTTGAAAAGGGGAAGTTGGGATTAAATAGGACATAGGGTTTTACGGTTAAAATAATTAATGGAAGGTGAAAGATGCGATGGGAGTTGTCACGTCATCTGTAGAATAGGCGGCTAGTGAGTTTTGAAATTCCCGCTCGAAAAATGATTTTCAGACGGAAATTTGCGGGCAATTGTTGTGGGCGAAAATCTGATTTTCCCTAGCTCAATGACGTGGCAGCCAGGTATTGGTCATAAGATGATTAATAAGGACCAATGGCGTGGCAGAAGCATAGCCATGGATTAAAATCAAGCATCAACAGTCATACTATCTTCAACGGATATATCTTCTAGGGCGTGGTCAGCAACTACTCCCTCTCTTCTAGGGAAGTTGCTATTTTTCTGGAGGAAGCACCTAGAAGAGTGGACTAAGGAAACCCTAGCGAGCAAGTCCCTATAAAATGAAGAGAATGGCAAGGCAAAAAGGGCATCTCGTCTCACATTATCTCACGAAAGCTAACCTAGAAAACACAATTCCTTCTCTTGTTCTTACAATTAAGCGAGTAAAGCTATCATACAAATACTTGTGCGGTCGTTACTAAAAACTCCTCTACTCGATTATAGTGAATATTTGGCGGGATTCTGACTCCCCTTACGGTTTTTCCCATATTGGGCTTTTGCGTCACCAATATTTGTGTTAATCCTTTATTTTGTTGCATTCTATATTTATTTCTTTCGTTACGTTATCATTTACTTAGCCACTATAGACGGTCGCTATAATCCACATCCGTAAATAAATCACTCGGTAAATTTTTACCAAAACAAGGTAGGTAAAGAGTAAAAAATGAAGGTAGTCTAATTAAATATTAACACATGTGCATAACGGTCATAATAGACAACTTTTCACATAAAAGTCTAAATAGGTGCAATTTTTGACCTGAGAATATTTTAAGGGGTGGTTTATTAAAATATTTTTAAAAGGGAATTTTTGTAGAAAAGGGTATATAAAGGGTGGAGTTATTAATTCAATAATAAATAATACTCATATTTGTTTCTCCATAAATTTTGAGAAAGTCAACTTCTTCAGGAAAAGCGTGATACTACGTATCATATAATAGATACAGTTTGATGATATTCAATTACTCCATTATGATCATCACATTATTATTGGGAAGTTACTTGTACATATGAACCGTCAATTGAGGGACGGCTGCTGCACACCAACTTTGGTGGCTGCAACTCCTGCAAGGCTAAAACTATCATTTAGAATTTTTAATAGTACTTTCATATTTTAGTACTGTAGTATCATCACACGAGCTGTTATTTAAAATTTTAGTATAACATCTTTATGATATGGATGCCATGAGCTCACGTTTATGATCTGGGGCATGACAAATCTATGGGCAATACTTCTTGTTTAGTGAATACCTAACATTAATTAAAAGAACATTGTATAATGATGAATAAGGCTGCTTGTTTGGAGGTCTTTGACAAGATATCACAATGTTACTAATGGGTCCTGGCTGATTTGTGGGGACTTCAAGAGAAAAAGGATTATACATCGGAGGTACTACCTCAAAGTAGTATGATTTTGAGTTTTTGTGCATTTTTTTCGAGCTTTTTCAAGTTTATAAATTAAATTTTATATCTTATATATGATGTTTTTTGAGTTTTATTGTAATTTTTTTGAGCTTAATGTTCAAATTAATAAACTCAAAAACTTTATAGTAAAACTATAATATACTCAAAAACTTTATTATAAAGCTCAAAAACTATATTCTATGTGGTACTACATCAGAGGTACAATCCACTTACTGGGACTTCAATGCCATCATGAATAGGGAGGATAGAATTGAGGGGGGACTGCAGTCACTAATGCTGAGATTAGACCAATGTTATAGTGGGTTCATGATTGTAATATGGTTAGTCTCAAGTCTCAAGGGGCGTAATACACTTGGAATAATAAACATGGGGGGGAGGGGAGAGTAAAGTTTACAGTAAGATTGATAGGGCATTCATTAATGATGAATGGATGGATCAATTTCCTAATAGCTATGTTCATTTCTTACCTGAGGGTATGTTTTATCATTGTCCATGTTTGATTAATTTTGTGGTGGATATGCATAGAAAGGGTAGCACATTTAAGTACTTTAATATGTGGTCTCTTTAAACTGAATTTGAGGCAATAGTTCAGGAGGGATGGAGCAAGTTCTGGGCACTCCTATGTACAAATTGTGGTGAAATTGAAAGCATTGAAATCTGAATTGAAGAAGCTAAATAGGGAGCAGTTTGTTGAAAATCTTACTCATGTGAATGAATTGGCTCTAAAGCATTTTTAGGAACTCTTGTTTAATGATCCACTGAACAGTGAGTTGTGTGCAGCTGAGCAGGCTTGTGCTAAGGAATTGGCTGAGTTAACTAAGGACATGAAGCAATTCCTTAGTCAGAAAGCTAAATGTGAATGAGTTAAGTTTGGGGATGAAAACACAAGGTTCTTCCATGCTAATATCAAGAATAGAAGAGCTAGAAATAGAGTATACCAAATTTGAGATATTCGTAATCATTTCTGCAATAGCTCTGAGGAGATTCAAACGGCATTTGAAGAGTTTTATGTGTCTTTGCTGGGCACGAATAAAATTGTTAAGCAAGTTCATGAGGGGATAGTCAAGACTGAAAAGTGTCTTAATGATCAACACATAAACATTTTGACTGCCTTGGTGAGTGATGAAGAAATAGGAGCAGCTATGTTCGATATTCCTGGAACAAAGGCTCATGGACTGGATGGGTATAACAGTCAATTCTTCAAGGCTGCTTGGCATATAGTGGGGCAGGATGTGATTAAGGCAGTTAGGAGTGTTTTTCAGTCAGGGGTTTTGCCGAAACAATGTAATGCAACTGTTCTCACATTGATTCCTAAGGTGGACATAGCTGAGACTGTAGTTTAGTTCAGACCCATAGCATGTTGTAACACCATATATAAATGCCTCTCAAAGGTTTTATGAAATAGGTTGACTATGGTTCTCCTTGATATTATCACCCATTCTCAAAGTGCGTTTATAAAAGGTCGAGATATTATGGAAAACAGTCTCATTTTCCAAGATGTAATTAAATTGTACAAGAGAAAAGTATACTCCCCAATGATACTTTTTAAAGTTAATTTACATAAGGCTTTTGACTCTGTTGAGTGGTCATTTGTGCATGAAATGCTGGAAGCTGTAGGGGTCCCTGGTCAGATTGCGAAGATTGTAATGCAATGTATATCAACCCTTGCTTTTTCTTTAACTTTGAATGGTGAGATCTTTGGTTTCTTTAAGGGGCAAAGGGGCATGAGACAGGGATCCTCTCTCGCCCCTTTTGATTACTTTGTGCTTGGAATATGTTAGCAAAATTTTGGAGGTGGTCCAACAGCATAAGAGTTTTAAATATCATCCCCTCTGCAACAAGATAAAGTTATCTCATATGTGCCTTTCAGATGACTTAATTATCTTTTGTAAAGGGGAGAGAGCCTCGATTGATCTTGTGCTTCATGATTTTGATTTATTCTCTAAACCTTCTGGGCTAGTTATGAATAGTGGGAAGTCTAATATCTTTTTTTATGGGGTTGATGATGTTTTAATTAGAGAGATTGAAAGGGTAACTAGCATGGCAAGGGGTTGTGTGCCTTTCAAGTACTTAGGTGTGAATGTTTCTCCTAAGAGATTGTCTGTTTTTAGATTGCTCTATGTTGGTTGATAGGGAGGTGGATAGGATAAAAGGATTGGGGTTCATAAAACTTTTATATGCTGGAAGAGTTGTTCTCATCAAGTCAGTCCTTAGCTCGCTACACTGCTACTGGGCTAGGATTTTTATCCTACCAAAGACTGTCATTTCAAAGATTGAAGCAGTTTCTAGGAAGTTCTTATGGCATGGGAATGATCAGAGAGAGAGCCCTCATCTTGTCTCATGGGATCAGGTTTGTCAGTTAAAAAGACATGGAGGGTTAGGCATTAGGACATTTAATGATTGGAATAAAGCAGCCATTGCTAAATCTGTTTGGTGGATCAGATATCCAAGAAAGCTGATAATTTATGGCTGAGGTGGGTACATGTTGTGTACATAAAGAGCAATGTATGGAGTGAATATGAACCTAACAACAATGCTAGTTGGGCATGGAGGAATATTTTTCAGGTTAAAAATATGATGAGACATGAATTCTTTGATAGTCCCTGGAGTAGAGCTAATGTCCCTTATTTTTTAAAGTTAGGTTATTCTTGGTTTAGACCAGAGGGGCACCAGTTCAGTTGGTATCCTTGGGTGGTGAATAAGTGGATCACTCCAAGGTACATATTTATCTGTTGGTTGATTGTGCAGCACAGGTTACTAACGCAAGACAGATTGATTAAAATAAATATTATCTCCCATAAATGCTACTATTTGTGTGGACTGGGGGAAGAAAGCCATGATCACCTGTTTTACCAGTGTATCTACAACAAGAGATGTATGCAGAAGGTGTCAAATTGGTGTAGGATTCAAATTTCAGAACATGACAAGCATGAATGGTGGATGTGGCGCTCATTTTAGCATGCTTGATATATAAAATATGGCAGTGCAGGAACCAGAGTAGAGTTGAGGGGTTTCTTTTGAGGCCTTAAATTAGGGTAGCTAGACTAAAGAGTGATGTTAGATTGAGGCTTAATCAATGTAAAATTCATTGTAACAATCAAAGGGTATTAGAATGGTTTGATGGTCTTATAATTATGGTTTAATCCCCTTGGGATTAATTTGTATATGTTTGTAATGGGATTCAATGATATTATTAATGAAAGCTTACATTTCCCCCCAAAAAAATGATGAATAACTAAGGTATTTCATTTATATAAGAACCGTTGATCCATTAGGTACCAAAAAAAGAAATTTATTATACGAAATAAGTTTCATAAAGTATAGAACAAGCTTCATTTATGTACGGAACCTTTATATTTGATAAGATATTAGCTATCGTATTATGGGCTGAGCCCATCTTATTCCGTCGCCACCGGGTGGCGTCCAATCTCGCCACCCTCTCACAAACTCTCATGCAGGTTCACCATTTTAATGGTTCCTTATATATAGACCCAACATTTTAGGGATATCTTACATATACATATAAGTGGGTGTCGTCTAGATTAGGTGCCACCCAGTGACGTTATCTCATTTTCATTATAAATATAATGCTCGTGAGTAATAAAAAGGGAAGCAAATTACACCAATTATTATCTTATTATTACCTCAATATGGTATCAGGCATATCCTTGGTTGATTGCAAATCGACAGTCCTACCAAGCTTGACTACTCCTTGCCATTCTACTTTGGTACCCAAGATCGACCCGGTGATTTGTTTCACCCTTATTCGCCTTATACTCAATAACTTGATACAGGTGGCTCTAACTTCTTGTCGGAAACTTCGGTTTTCTTAATGGTTCCATCAAAGCAACATACACCACCATTTAGAGAGGATGATTGACGTTCACTACATGCTTGTTTTGAGGCTTATGAACACTATCGACCCCGAGGTAAGGTCGTTACTTTCCAACTAAGACGATGCTAAGCGTTTGTGGGACTATCTCCATTAACAACTTAATGTTGTCAATGGATCTCTTATATATCAATTAAAATGTGATGTTCAAGATTATAGTCAATCACATTCCTTCTATATGGCCGTACTTTTTTTTTTGGGCAAAGCAAGTATGCTATAGAGATAAAACTTAATAAACACGAACCCTAAATATCTTGCACATGTGGTAAATGCACTTGTGATGTGGGCTAATAACATGCTACTCGACATGACTCAGATGGCCTTCACCAGCTGCTTCTTGGTCTTCTTCCGAACATGTATGCCTCGGTTTGCCCCATCATTTTCTCGCAAGAACCCCTCCCTAAATTCAACCTGGATTTTTAAATTCCTCACGAAAAGCAAATTTGGGGTATGGATCGAATCAAAGACACGAGTGTTAAAGAACTAGCTTCGTCTTTCAATCATCTTCCCCACATGAACTGTCCTCGTTCCTGTAACACCATATTTGTTGAAGATTGAAAAACGTGCCCTAAATAGTAATCACTAAATGAAGCAGTGACATAATATAACCATGTGCTTCAGCCTCCTCGACTAGGTGCCTGACTGATGGTATTACCTCAAACGGTGAAAACCACAGTGTTATTGAGGGTGGGGGCTGTTACTCATGGTTTATCCACCATACCCAAGCTAATTCAATGACTGGTGTGCACTCCTCGTCTACTGATGCCCGTGTCAATGGTTCTGAAACGGTGTTAGGAACCTCATCTCACACTTTTACGGGTAAGTGGATCATTGACTCTGGATGCTCGCATTATGTAACTGGAGACTTAAGTCGTCTTAATGATATGCGTAGTATTATATATACCTCAATCGATTGTGTTTTATTTCCGTAATTTAATGACGATGTCAATTGTGAAATTACTACTTATGCAGCCTCATGTGTTATACAAGCCTTACCAATCAGAGTAGTAATTGGGTTGAGAGTCCGTCAACATGCGCTATATTACCGGCGTTGTTCGCCTAGTATTGCTGCAAATTCCGTGGACACTGATTATTTATGGATTTATTGGCATCATCATCTTTTCCATCTCTCAAAAGCCACCCGATAATCGGATGAACCTGTTTAGTTTATAAGGGATCGAGCCAGCGTTCCGCCCTTTTTAAAGCGTTCCACCCCAGAGTTGATTTTCCTCCACTTCTTTTCTCTCTCTTTGCATTCTAGACCTTGTTATTACTCTTTGGCAATTACGTGCTTGACCACTCGATCATGTTAACTCGGTTCCAATCGAGTTCCCGCCTCGCTTGCATAGAGTTACAAATTTGGCCACTACACTTTAATCAATTAATAAACATTGTTCTTATCCTTGACTAAACTCAAAATCTCAAGGGCACTCGCGTTGCATAGTTTCGACAATCACTAAAAACCTTTTTTAGTCAAATTGCGACGCTAACATGTAAGTCTTAGAAATAAAAACCAACTTTACATACGTAGTATAAACCCCTAATTGTGTTTATACGTCTTTTTAAAATTGTTTTTTACTTCACGACCCCTTTAGGAGGCTTAGAAGCGACGCGCCTAGACTTGGACAGTGGGTCGGGCTAGTGTGGGTCGGGCCAGGATACGAGCGGGCCGAGCTGAGGAGGGGAGAGCAGTGGTGCGGGCTGGGGGTGGGCCAGGCTGGGAATCGGTGGCCCTGAGCCGTCCCGTTTTGTAAAAAATTGTCTATACTTAACCAGATTGGGGCAGGGTGGTGTGTGGGTTGGAAAAAAGTGAGCCTCGGACACCTCCGACTTGGGTTAGCAGGTTGGGCAGGCCAGAACAGCGAGGGGCCGGGGAGGGGGGCAGTGTGGTAGGGGCCAGCCAAATGTGCAGCTCTAGCTGCGGCCCTTCTAAGGCTCGTACAGGTTTTGATTCTTTAAAATTGTCTTCAATTATTTGTTATATCATTAATAATCAGTATTAGTTAGTGTTTTTCGGTAAATTTAAATTTTAATAGTCTACTTTTGACACTAGCATATTATTTCCAAACCAAAAATTCAAAATTAATTTCGAAATCATTATACATAAAGGATTATTCGGATCTGACAACCATACCTAGACACCTTTAGAAGGGACGCACCGAACACTGAGCCTTTTCTAAGGTGGTATTCGAGTCTTGTTGCTTAATTAACAAGGTTGTTTGACCAAACAAGGTCAAACAGGCTCATAGAACATACTCGGCATTTGATGCGCCTCTGTGAACATAGCTTTTAATTTTGGTTTTAATCGGCTATTATCGATATTATCACGTATTTTATGTCTTATTTAGTTATTATAATTCATGTTTTGACTTTTTATTTCGTTTATTAACTTTTATTCTCTTTTCTTCTTGAGTCGGGTTTATGTGATATAAGTAACATGTCTTTTCACATGATTCATGTTTGTATGTCACGCATGTAATGAATCTAATTCAAATTTGGTATTTAATTCTGTTTCTCTAAATCAACCAACCTAACTAATTCACATGCTTACGATTCTAAACAATGCTTGACATTCATGAACATCTTGATTGCTAAAGTCTAACGGTAATAAACAAGGCATCAATCATTAGTACATGTCGCTATCGAGTGGGCGGGATTGGGTGTCTGATTAAAGGGCTCCCAATACATACCCTCACTCCTTACTTGGAATCTCTACAAACATCCGTGTTCATGGTTATAACGAGGGTCATTCTAGACATAGAATGCTAAGGGAACGATTCTTGGTGTCTATGTCATCTTTGCTTTGTGCTCATTTGACATGACATGAAGATTCGAAAGGTTTCCAATTTTCCACAATAAATATATGAGGACTCCTTCAAATAATGGCTTGCTCGAAGCTTTCACCGGTTTAAAGTCTTTCAAATCGGTTACAAATCCCTGACGTGTCCTTTCACTGGGCTCCATGGGTCGAGTGTCGCCGATACGCGATGGCGCCCGAGTCTTATGTGACCTGTGGTGAAACTTGAACAAGGTTGGTGCTTAAAAGTACCATTCAACATTATCTATTCCCCTACACGGTCTTCTTATACTCGCATTCTACCCTTCCTAGGTTCTTAACCTAACCCAACTCGACTAATCGTTATGTAACAATGGAACATATTCTTATTCGTCTCCTAGAGGATGGATATTAATTGATGTCAAGCTCACTGTGGTACCTACACATGTTTGTATCAATAGTTTTCACTACTCACACGAATGGAACTAAGAAATAATCTTACTCATGTTTAGCATATCTTCTCAACAGATTGGGGTTTGATTACTTGGTGTGTAAACCCACATTATATCCACAATCCCTTATTAAAGAGCATAAAGCATATCTTTATAATACTTGTTTGTATACTTTTTATTCGCCTTAATCAAGTCAAATACGCACCTTTTGCAAAATAGATTTATGCCAAAAGTTTTCAAAATTTTAGAAAATACAAAAATAAATATATAAAAAAACGATTTTCCAAATAAAGAAAAATCAAAACCATTTCAAATTTCAGAATCATTTCAAAACTTCCCAAATCCAAAATACTTAAGAGGGGGTGAATTGAGTACACGTAAACTAAGCCACTTTTTCGATTGTCTGTAAGTAGGTTGTAGTATGTAATAGATAGTGTAAATTTATTGACTAAATTTAACTAAGTTGATTACTTGAAAGGTCCAAGCGTAAACAAAGGAATGCAAGAGACAAGAAGGGATTTGAAGAGATTTTGTTACACAAGTCGAAATCTACGTCCACCATTCTCCTTTAATTACTTTAGTACCTTCTACGGATTACAAAATAATCAACCCACTCGTACAACTAACTCTAGTTGTAACTCTCTTTTGAGTATCGTAAAATACTCAACTTACTTACGTTAATATGAAAATGTTTGATTGTTCTATCATTGTTCACAAAATATAACGTATAAGAAACGAATCTAGCATATTATCCAATAACGATTTTCTTAAAAATAAGAACAATATAAACGATAGGACATTTCAAAAATTCTTTCAAATGGAAAAGAGTGATTTAGACGATTTGTTTGCTGAAGATATTTCTATGATCACTAGTCGCGTTCAAATGTACAATATAGGTATGTATAAAACAAACCCTAGTGGCCGTGTCTTTCGTGTGAAGTGTTGCATAAGAAATACATCTTATTCTTTTATATTTTATGCAATAATATCCAAGAAGATAAACCTATTTAAGCAACAAGGATATAAAATATCTTTTATAAAACTTAATTTAGATTTGACCTAATTGTTTACATGTACACGATTTTTCCATATATATAGGTGACGGCTCATAAGCCCACCTTATGTAATTTGAAACCCCAGTCCAAATATTGGATTGCATAAATTTAGGTTTAGACTTGATGAGGAGAAATCTCTAGATGTCCACCAATCTCTATACAAAAATCATCCACTCGTAAATCTAGTGAACTATAAATCTCATTTTTATTATAAACACGTCTATCTTTAAAAAGATTCTGATTTGAGCTTTGAAAAGATTTTAAAATGTAAAATCGTGTCATATATACTACAGTTTAAAGTTGTAGGTAAAACACCTATAACCTTAAATTTGGTTGTGCAAAGTTATAGAAAAAACACATATAACTGTACTCACTCATAATATTTCTAAAAGCATCGTTAAAGAAAAAAGACATACACTAAAGAATATTACTGGAGATCTATAGTGTAGAGTCCATCTTGTCATCTTGATCACAAGTTCTTCATCATGAGCCTATTACAACTTTTGGAGTCTTTGTTCTTGATTATAAACATGAAAGTTCATCAAAGTTGTAGTAGAAACAACTACTCCCTCCAATCCACACCAATGGTACCATGGTGGAAAATGGAGTATTTAAGAAAAGGTGGGAAAAGAAGGGGTAAAAAGGGAAAAACTAGGTGGACCATGTAATTGTGGGTTTAATTGTAGGGTTGATAGGTGTGCCATGTAATGACATTTTGTGTAAATATCAAATGGGTATAAGGATAACATAGTAATGTTGTGGGCCAAATAAGGTATGTTACCATTGGTGTGGATCGTCCGTTTATAGTAAGTGTTACCATTGGTCTGGATCGGAGGGAGTACAACATTACTTAGGAAGTTTCAAATTTGTAGTTCAATGACCTATAACTTTACTTCACATTTGCTTCACGAATCTTCAAAGTTGTAGCTAAACCACCAACAACTTTGCTATGCCAAATCTTGCTTAATCAACCACGTCCAAACAAATAATTACAAGCGCTAAGCGTATATATATAATTAAACACACTTGTCATTATCAAAATACAATCGTATAACTATATGGTCCAACAACCACCTTCACTTGTTTCAAACTAATGATAGTCCCAAGGTTGTAGATATCCATCTTGTAAATCTATGCGGGACTAAAATCGTATAGCCAATTCTTCATTTGCGCTTTGAAAGTCTCCATGTCATAATGTATGCTAAACTATCAAAATTTGGTTTTGAGAGGTTTTGGGGGTTGCTCGAAATAACCCTTGATGATTTATGATCAAATAGCGTTGTCTAGCTACGGCTTATATACTAATATGCCATCCTAAACCTAAAAGGAATAGGAGAGCACCCAAGAAAAAATGCGGAAAATTATACGTCCTTTAGAAGGGGCGTAAAAGATGATGCGCCTCTTCTAAGCCGTATTTCGCGCAGCCTTTCACATGATGCTTACTAGGCGTCCCTATTCCTTATTGGACAAGCCTACAACGATGTATTATTTCCTGATTTTCTTGACAATCTAATAATACACAAGAATCCTATTTTCGTTGTAAAACGATACTCCCACTTCTGTAAAGATTCCTGATTCAAGACGATCTCGTGCCCCTTGTTTACTAGGATTAGGATTGACAAAAAAATTGATTACGGCCTACACTTGGTCATTTTATTTACTTTTTGTCTTCTTTTTTTTTTACGGGGAAGCACTCCTCGTCTTGAGTCGTTTCATCGCCAATAATATTTTTTTTTAACATACTACATTTTTATTTTCATTTTTGTTTTTGTTTTGAGTTACTATTTTTTCTTTTTCATTAGTTACTATTTTTTCATTTTCATTTTTTTCATCTCAATTTTCGACATTTTCATTCTCATTTTCAACATTTCATTTGATTTTCAAATAGTTTTTCATTTTCACTTTTCCATAATTCATTAATTTTCATTTTTGATATGCATTTTGTGAAATTCACTAATGTCAATGTAAATTTCGGTAGAGCAACAGTTGAAATTAAACTAGCCAAAACATGTATATACACTAATCTGCATGTACATGCCACAAAGGCAAACCAAAAGGCACACATGCCACACATATGTACAAGACTTTAACACCATGTCCAAGACGAGCAAAAAAAAATCAAATTCAAAGATACAAAGAAAAGTTCCTACAAATATAAAAATATGAAAACTACGGGGTGTCGCTCTCACTCGCGCATTCAAAACTAAGCAAGTATAGCCTCCAAGACTTCCACCTCAGCATCACGAGCCTCAAGCTCCCGCCCCAATCTCTTTTACTCCTCCCAAGCACAAGCATGCTCCTGGAGCTCGTGCTCTCGGTACAATATAAAGACAGTTCAAGAATCCAAGCCATCCTTTGCATTTGAAAAAGTAGAGTCATGCGTACCACCGGCTCAACTCCAACACTACAATGCCTCCTGCCAAAAACAAAGTTAGCCGTCAAATCTCGAAGACGGTTGGCAACGCGCCATAAGTCTGCTTGCCATGACTGAGTCACCTACAATCATTTTTTATATATAGTTTAGCTCAAAAAAATACCAAAATGCAAGAGCTATAATGATAGAGACTTACCATGGAGACAGAGTGTTGTCACTCGTGTAGGCTAACCTCTGTCTCAACCGTAGTAAAAGCCAAATGCTTAGTAGACGCCATCTCTCCATACTGTTTAATGTTCTCCTCCATCTCAGGGAAAGTTGGGGTGTCCTTACCTCCGCGAGACTCGGCCTCCTACAGTCGAGACAAGAAATTATAAACCCTACTCAAAGAAATATGGAATTTATAAGCAAACGATGAAAGACCTACCGTGATAGGGCAGTGAGCCTTGGCTTCACGAAGGTCTTTTAGCTCAAGTCTCGAAGTAGCAAAGCTTCACCAGTAACCTGGTCTAGGCCCTGGATAACCTTCTCGCCATTAGGATTTGTAAATATCTTCAATGGATGTTGGGTGAACATGCATTACAAAGGTGCCTTTCAGGCACTAGCGAACCACTATCTCACCCAAGTACTAGAAAAAACCCATCGGGTAGACAAGAGGAGCTTGTAACACCCCTATCTACCAAACAGCCTTACCAAGGCCTACCATAGTAAATAGGAGCGCTACCATCTCGGTTGCCCGAGGTAGTCAATATCAAATAGACAACAACGAAACGACATTTAAATAAAAGTAAGGTTTAAAGTGATTACAACATTGTCTCAAACCAAAAGTCAGTATACTGTCTCCAAACTAATATAGCAACTCAAAATTAAAGCCTAATAACTATGACAAGGCGGAAGTTAAGACTCATCATCCAACGGCATCCCATCTAATTCAGACGCATGCTCAATAGAATATCTGCTAAAATCTTGCTCTCTGTTTCCCAATGGATCACAGCATTTTTGAAAACAATGAAGGGGTCAGTACATTCATACATAAATCAATTCATTATCTCAATCAAATAATCATAACAAAGGAACCAGTATCATCTCCAAACTTTGGTAACCGAGTTCCTCCCGAAACGGTAACCCTTAATAGCGTTAGACTGCAGATCTAAATGCCGAATCACCTACTGATGCCAAACCGCAGCAATGGGAATCATATTCCCCTCTCATCGCAACGAGAATTCCCGGATCATTAATGTGCACATATCCCTTATGGCGGGAGCCATAAGAGGCAAACTCAGGGTGTGGAACCGTCTCCCGCAATGAACCACCAATATAGAACCAATCACAATCACTATCACAATCACAATCATATTCATGATCATCATCATCATAGCCATCATCAACAATCATCATCAACAAGAAACATAATCCATCAACATGTAAATGTACTGAGTAGGAAACCCTATCTCAAAGCAAATCCGCAATAATGGCAAGCAAGCAAGACTAGAATCCTTCCTCTATGAATTCTCATCCTAACAATCATACAATTAATCTAAATTAATAATTTATTATAATTACTTAATTCTATACCCTAATTCATATTAGAGTTCCTATAAACCTATCTCACAATACCAATTAACATAGAAATTGAGATACTTACATCAAGATTGGTGTATTGGATGAGTCGTACGAACAACAAAGATAATCACAAGCTTAGCAATGCATTAAGGTGGTTAGGGAGAGATTTGAGAGTGTTTTAGGGTTTTAATGAAGGTTTAACTGACGAAATATAATTATATGAACCCTTAATTATCTTAATCCAAAATCGCTCAAAAAAATCGTAAGAGCGGTGCACTCGGTCGAGTGCATAAGACACTCGGCCGAATACACTCCGCTTGGTTGAGTACTCACCATACTTGGACGAGTACAACTTATGCAGAAGGCTGCCTAAGCGACAAAAGCGACTACTCGGCCAAAAACCACAACTCTGTTGAGCAAACACACAATAATACTCCGTATTCTAGGACTTGGCACTCGGTCGAGTAAGGGGTACACGACCGAGTAGTTGAGTCTGTTGCTTAGGCAGGCTTCTGCCTGAGTGGCACTCGGCCGAGTAAGGTTGGTAGTCGACCGAGAGCAGTGTACTCGGCTGAGTTTCTTGTGCACTCGACTGAGTGCACCGGTCTGTCGCGTATTTCGAGCGGTTTTGAATTAAGACGATTAAGAGTTATATATATATTAGAAATGGGATCACATAAGTCCACCTTCCTTTGGTGAGTCCATAAGTCTTAATCTAGACCTTTATATCTAACAAATCAAAGGTCAAGATTAAAACAAAAAAAGGCTCATATAAAGGCTCATAAACCCACCCTAACCCTAATCGGAAAAACCTACCCCATTCTCTCTCTACTTCTCTCTCAAATCCCCCAAATGCTACCCCGACATCGGACCACCACCACCCACCGCCCGACCCACACACCACCTCAGCCACCCAGCGCCGACCCACCACTCGCCGCCAGCACACGCCACTCCGCCGACCCACCGCATCGGCCGATCGCCTTCTCCTCTCTCGGCCTCTGCCATCCTCGTCCTCCTTCGGCCGTCTTCTCCCTCGGCCTCCGCCTCCGCCTCCCTCGTCCTTCGTCTTGACCACACCGGCCTCCTTCGTCGTCCTCACCATTTTTTTTTCTCTTTCTTGGTGGTTGGGGTGTTGGATGTGGTGGTTGGTGTGTTGGGTTAATGTTGTCGGGTTTTTTTTGTTTGAGATATGTGCATTGGTCTGTGAAAGGAAGGAGAAATTTAGGTAGTGGTGGTAATGGGTGGTTGTGGGAAATAAAGTTACACCGTCTTGGGCTAGAGTTACATAAAATTGTGCCAAAAAGTTACCAAACTTACCTAAAGTTACATAAAATTAGCCTAAAGTTACATAAAATTAGATTAAAGTAACATGAAATTCTAATAAAACTAGAGTAAAGTTACATAAAATTTGATTAAAATTACATAAAATTGGATTAAAGTTACATAAAATTATATAATATCAAATTAATATATTCAAAATAACATTATATTACATAATTTCAAATTTTAATATAAAAAATAGTCTTAAAAGACTAAAGTTATACTCGCAAAATAGTAAAGTGACACACGTAAGAGTCTAAAGTTACATAAATTATTTATTAAAATCACATAAATTCAAATTAATATACAAAATTGACTATATTAGAATAAATTTACACCATTTAGGGTTGAAGTTACACTCTAAAAGCACTAAATTTGTATAAAGTTACACTTTTAAAGGTTTAGGTTACATTTGTAAAAAACTAAAGTTACAAATCTTTTTTATAAAGTTTCAAAAACGTGTTCTAAAATTTCAGAATTCAAATTATTATTAATTAGTAGTAGGTGAGTGTGTTAATGCTTCTAATCTCAACCATCCATGTCTTATAAGATCTAATGGTTTAAATGAGGAGTTAGGGACTCACCTAAATTAAGGGACTCACCTACATATATATATATATATATATATATATAGAATTGGGATCCGGTGAGAACCACTAAGATAATGAGAACCGTGAGAACTCCGCCTTACAAAATTTATTTTTTAAAACTAACGAAATATTTGGATTCGGCGTAGAATATTATGGCTAGTTAACATATTTCTTGGCCGAAAATTAATATGCTACTGACGGAAATCGAGTCGAAATAGATTTTACTCTTTTTAATGCACCTAGTACTCAGTTTCATGTATCTAACAATTTTCATGCACCTAGTACTCATTTTCATGCATCTAGACCTAGTTATTTTCATGCACCTAGTAATTATTTTCATGCATGTAACAATTTCCATGCACCTAGTGCTCGTTTTCATGCATTTAGAGTAGTTTTAGTTTGCCTAATTGGATTTATCTACATTAAGTACATATTTTTTAATATAATCAATAAATTTTGTTTACTTACTGCAAATATTTTGATAGAATAAACTAAACTAATTGTAAATGATCCATCAAAACTTTCGAAACAAGATTTGGTGAAGATTTAGTGAGAGTTCTCATGGTTCTCATTATGTTAGTGGTTCTCACCGGATCCTGACCCCTATATATTATATATATATATAGAATTGGGATCCGGTAGAACCACTAAGAATAATGAGAACCGTGAGAACTCCGTCTTACAAAATTTATTTTTTAAAACGACACTAGCTTTGGATTCAGCGTAGAGTATTACGGCTAGATAACATATTTCTTGGCCGAAAAGTTATAATGTGACACCCTCAAATTTGCGGAAAGAAAAAGAATAATTTAAATACAAAATGAAGGTGTCTGAAATAAAAAGGTTCATACAAAAAAGGAAACTAATATTTTACATAAGAATTATACAAGGACGGGAGACATATCTCCCGTATAAATACGGAAATAAAAGAGTGTATAATAATATACAATCTAAGAACCGAATATAGGTCCAAGGTAAATACTTCGCTCGCTAGCTCGTCAATGTACCCCAAGTATGCATCACCACCTGTTCGACCGCATTAAATATAAACACGGAAGCCCCAGTCAGTGGGGAGTAACTCCGAGTTCTCCCAGCCACGAAATGTCGAGTTTAATGAAACATGAATAACATAAAAGCAATGTATATAGAAAATACAAAACTTAAACATATATGATATGCTTTTCATGTTATGAAACAATTAACTAACATATAACCTATCATGTGAAAGCTATCATGTGAATACGTTATCAATCTATAACAAGAGGTAGGGAAGCTGGTATTTTAGCTCAGAGGTTACCTTTAAAACATGGCCATGAT
>JAIUZE010071193.1:0-35437 GCA_022085475.1 Heliosperma pusillum | reverse complement strand
TTGGGTTGTTTTTGCTTCGATTTGCGTTAATCTCCGTTGACGGATAGAAAAGTAACAAATATCTAAGATATTGTATTATTTTAATCGAAACAATTAAAATATCTCAAGTGAGTGGAAAACGATGACATGGGCGTGTGACTCATGCCCAAGTCGAGTTTCGATTTTTGTTTCGGGATTTACGATGAGTCGGGAATAGTTAAATGACGTTCGGTTAAAACCGTAAAAGTTATTCTTTAAATTCCGAATACATTCAAAATAATTATATTAAATTATGATAAATCTTAATAAATCTAAATAAAAATAAATCAAAAATATTATTTTTTTAAATAAAATTTCGGTCTTCAAACTTATGAGACGAGTCGGGAAAAGTCAACGGAAGGCAAAGTTGACTGAAAAGTTCGAGAAAAGTCGAAGATGACTTAAAAGTCAAGAAAAAGTTTATGACGACTTAAAAGTCAAGAAAAGTCGATGACGACTTTTAAAAACTCAAGGAAAGTCAAAGACGACTTAAAAAGTCAAGAAAAGTCAAAGATGACTAAAAACGGTCTTTTCATGAAATCTCTCAGAAATTCCAAATACGAACGCGGAATTTCAAAATAAGAATCGGAACAAAAATTCCTATTTTAAAAACTTAAGTTCTACTGAAAAGTGTTAGTAAATATTTTTACTAGAAAAATCGGGTATATTTCGGGTTGTTACAACATAAAATTCATCAAAAATCATAAAACAACATAAAAATTTTTCATCCAAATAAAAATCATCAAAAATCATAAAACAACATAAAAATCACTACTTAACATATTACTAACTAAAAATCCATAAATCATAAAACGTGAACCAAAAATAAAGATGAACCAAAATCAAAATAAATAAAACTAAAGGCTATGTTACTAACTCAAATCCTAAATAACCGTAACATGAATCATAAACTAAAAGCTATGTGACATTAATTCGTCGAGTAAATCGGAATTGTTACCTTAGCTAGCAAAACCCACTTAGCACAAAATAATAAGAAGTAATAATTAAGAAACCCTTCTACTAGTCTTCACCCAAAATATAAGAGTCCCCAAATTCGTCTTCAAACTCTTCCCCTATAAGAAATAACAAGAAAACAATTATTAGAACTTAAACTAAATTTCTCATAATTAAAGTGTTGAAAACGATCTTGACGGAATTGAATTTAAAACGTACTAGAAGATGGAGAGCGAAGAGGAGATCCTCGAAATATAAATTAGGAAGGATTTAATTAAGAAATGAAGGATTTATGGAGGTTTTGCTCAAGAACGATGAAGAACAATTGATGAACGATGAAGAACACGAAGAACGAGTAAAGAAAGTGATATTTTGATCTTTATTTGATTTGTTGAAAAGTGAAAAGGTGTTTGTGAGTAAAGTGGAGTGGAGTTGGACGTGAGTTTATAGACAAATAAAGGTGTTGAGTTTTAAAATTGTTGTTCCGTAATTGACTCGCGTTTACTAATTATTTTACGGTAAACGATTAAATATAATTAACGATAAAGTTAATTACACAAATATCTAGATATTATGATTATTGTATCAAAAGAAATGAAAATATCAAGTCCTATTAGAGGACTTTTGAGCCGTGTGGTATGGTGAAGAATCGGTCTGATTTCGAGCGTTTTGCGTAATTTTCGTTAATTGATCGATAAAGCAAATAGTGATCTAGATATTATGATTTTGTAATCAAAAGTAATACAAATATCAAGCGCTATTAGAGAGGAAAATGAGCCGTGTGGTCTTGTGCTTGCCGGGTCTGTTTTTGCTCGATTTGCGTAATCTCCGTTGACGGATCGATAAAGTAACAAATATCTAAGATATTTGTATTATTTTAATCGAATCAATTAAAATATCCAATCGTGAGTGGAAAAACGATGACATGGCCTCGTGACTCATGCCAAAGTCGAGTTTCGATCTTGTTGCGCGCTTTACGATGCGTCGTGAATAGTTAAATGACGATTGGTTAAAAACCGTAAAAGTTATTCTTTAAATTCCAAATAAATTCTAAATAATTTTATTAAATTATGACAAATCTTAATAAATCGAAATAAAAATAAATCAAAAATATTATTTTTTTTTTAAATAAAATTTCGGTCTTCAAAATCGCAAGACGAGTCGGGAAAAGTCAACGAATAGTCAAAGTCGACTAAAAAGTCGAGAAAAGTCAAAAATGACTTAAAAATCCAGAAAAGTTTAAGACGACTTAAAAGTCGAGAAAAAGTAAATGACGACTTTAAAAAATCAAGAAAAAGTCAAAGACGATTTAAAAGTCAAGAAAAGTCAAAGATGACCAAAAACGGTCTTTTCATGAAATCTCTCAAAAACTCCAAATACGAACGCGGAATTTCAAAATACGACTTCGATCAAAAATTCCTATATTAAAAACTTAAGTTCTACTGAAAAGTGTTAGTAATATTTTTACTAGAAAAATTGGTATTTTTCGGGTTGTTACACGGCTTATCCGATGGATCTTGCTCCTTTTAGAGTTCGATCTAGAGATCCGGGATAAGAAAGGAGCAGAAAATGTAGTCGCTGACTATCTTTCAAGGATAAGAGTAACTGAAATAGGATTGCCAACACCAATTAATTATTCGTTTGCTGATGATTCATTAATGGCAATTACTGACTCTTCTCCTTGGTATGCTGATATGGCCAATTTTCTTGTCAGTCGACAACTACCTTCTGACCTTTCTTATAACCAAAGGAAACGATTTTTGCATGATATAAAATTCTTCGTTTGGGATGATCCTTATCTTTTTAAGCAGTGTTCAGATGGTCTTTATAGACGGTGTATCCCTCAGTGGGAAGTTAAAGGAGTTTTAGAAGGATGCCACTCATCTGTTTATGGTGGTCATCATGGTCTGTCCAAGACCGTAGCCAATGTCTTACAATCCGGGTTTTTCTGGCCCTCGATGTTTAAAGATTCAAAAGATTTTGTTATGGCTTGTGACGCTTGTCAACGAATAGGTCAAATATCCAAGAGAAATGAGATGCCTCAAAACGGCATATTAGAAGTTGAAATATTCGATGTCTGGGGTATTGACTATCAAGGACCATTCCCTTCTTCTAACGGAAATCGTTACATCTTAGTCGCTGTTGACTATGTTTCCAAGTGGGTAGAAGCAATCGCCACTCCCACTAATGATGCTAGAGCTGTGATACGACTATTTAAGAAGATCATCTTTCCACGTTTTAGTGTACCCAGAGCCGTGATTAGTGATCGAGGAACTCATTTTGGAGAGAAGCAGTTAGACACTCTGCTTGCTAAATATGGTGTGTATCACAGACGAGGATTAGCCTACCATCCTCAGACCAGCGGTCAAGTAGAA
Organism: Heliosperma pusillum; assembly: GCA_022085475.1. NCBI lineage: Eukaryota > Viridiplantae > Streptophyta > Magnoliopsida > Caryophyllales > Caryophyllaceae > Heliosperma > Heliosperma pusillum. The sequence goes on along the minus strand of JAIUZE010071193.1, from coordinate 32,090 downwards.
GTCTCAAATAGAGAGTTGAAAACAATTCTTCAGAAAGTAGTCTCAAGATCTAGAACTGATTGGAGTAATAAGCTCGATGATACCTTGTGGGCTTATCGCACAGCTTTCAAAACCACGATTGGAACATCTCCTTATCGATTGGTTTATGGAAAGGCCTATCATCTTCCTGTCGAGTTAGAGTATAAAGCTTACTGGGCTATCAAAGAACTAAATTTAGACACTAAGCTTAGCGCCGATAGGAGACTCTTGCAACTCAATGAGCTAGAGGAATTTCGTTTGCAAGCTTATGAGAATTCTAGGATCTATAAGGAGAAAACGAAGCGTTGGCACGACAAGAGGATAATTAAGAAAGAATTTAATGTCGGTGACCAAGTACTTCTTTTCAACTCCCGTCTGAAAATTTTTCCGGGAAAACTTCGATCACGATGGTCTGGACCATTCACGGTCACATATGTGAGCAAGTACGGCTATGTGGAACTCATGACTAGCAATGGTGAGAAATTCAAAGTTAATGGACACAGACTGAAACTCTACTATAGCAATTCTATCATCGGATGTTTAGATATTGTCTATACGGAGCGTCCATTATAGACCCAATGATTTTATAGAAAAATTCGTCGAGCAAGACGTTAAACAAGCGCTTCTCGGGAGGCAACCCGTGTTTTCCCTTTTTGTATTTTTATTTTTGTTTTTCCCTTTTACGTTGTTTTGTTAGATTTCTTTGCAGATGAAAGAGTTTTTGAAGAATCTCTGACGACCTTCCTTGTCAAGTCCAAAAGACTAGCTTGGGGGAGTCCGCGCTGACTAGTAAGCTTCATTCTTCTTTCATTTTTCCTTTCTTCCCATTAAGCATCTCATTGCATATTTAGCTTTTGTGCTCACATTGAGGACAATGTGATGTTTAGCTTGGGGGAGGGATTGCATATTTCCCATTTTGTATTTTAGCTATATTTTTCAAATTTTGAATAAAAGAAAGAGAAGATTTTTGAGAAAATTTAAAAATTTTTTGAACACAATTGAATGCTTTTCATGCTTTGCTTGCTTGTTTACTATGCTATCATGTTACATTTCCCAAACTTAGAGCTTTCAAAAGATAATGATTCAATATTCATTGAATTGTGCATACATGGGGAAGTCTTGTACACAGTAGGCATGGAACGAATCTATAGATGAGTACGCTTGATCTTGACATTTGGCAAACTACATATATTGTAAGGTAGAACCTCCTTAGACTGGTACATTGACGAGCTTATTTTCGGGGTCGTTAATTCCGGAAACTAGCTATGCCAAATAACAATTTATAAAACCAAATCTAGACTCAAACTATCCTAAGTAAAAGGGTAGTAAGGGTAAGACAAGGATCGAACCCAAGAGAAGGCGGTGAATGCTAATAATCTAATCTAGACTCTTGCTAAAAACCGATTAAACAAATTAATAAATCTAACCACAAATTAAACACTAATTGAAACAAAGACTAGAATTACTTACAAACTATGATATTCACAATGGTAAACATGTAGATAACAAATAGGGAGAAAGTTTTTCATGAGAAAAGATTATCAATCCTAGAATCACCAATAACAACTAAATAATCAAAGATTCAAATAAGGAAAAACAACTTAGTGCAATTATCCCAAGTTCCCCCACAATTAACAAAGTAAAGATCCCTCCTTTCCTCCCTTCTCTATTTATCTATTGCAAACTTCAAAGAATTAGCCACCATGAATTAAACCATCCATAAATGACCCAATACAACTAAACCCATACTTATTAAACCATAAGCATAAATAAAGATGCAAGCTTTAAGCACAAAACCAAAGAAGCATGCTAGATTCATGAACTAAAACATTAAACCATGTTCTAAATACATAATAACCCAAATTCCACTCAAAAGATTCTAACTTTTAAACCAAAGTTACAATCTTTCAAGTTGCATCAACAAATATCAAGACAAATCAACCAAATTCATCAAGACAATGCAATTTAATCAAACAAACAATTACTAAGATGGTTGGTCTTAACAACAATTCATTCAATAATGAAAATCAAACAAAGGAAGATGAAATTAAATAGAGAAGGAAGGATTAAAAAGTCTTACAATGCTAAAAGGGAAGAACTTGTTCAAATTACACTAAGCAAAAGGAGATTAGCTACCCATAGTCTTCATAATACAACCAATTTCTAAGTAAAAACCCATTACAAAAGCCAAACTTGAAGAACAAAAAGAGAGAAATGCTAAGGAAAATATGATGTTGTATGGTGAATGCTTCATCCCTTTGTCTCTCTTCAGAAATCTTCTTTTATACCCTTGGTCCGCAAACCTAGGGGCCTTGAAATATGGGCTTCCAAAAGACAAGACGAGAAAATGAGAAAAACCCGTGCTGAGAGATGACGCAGGCTGCGTCCTACGACGCAGGCTGCGTCGAACGCTGCCAGATTTTCTTCTTTGCTTTCCTTCTTGACTTTCGTTGACCCCATGGATATTGACCCCGCCTTGACTTCCATTGACCCATTGGGCTTTGTCTTCAAACCTTGGTGATTCATTGTTAGCCCACTTCAAGTTCCGGGTTTTTGGGTCTCGGGTTTTCGGGTTTGACTTTTATTGACTTTCGGGATTTGACTCTTAAATTTGACTTAAAATACTAAATACTAACACTATTACAAAAACTAAAATTAACATAAAACAAAGCTAATGACCCGTAAAAAGTAGAACGAAAGACTCTAAAAGTTACTACTAGACACGACATTATTTGACGTTGTCAAACACCCCCACACTTGGACTTTTACTCGTCCCGAGTAAAACTCGAGATTAGCATGAACGACACGAGCCCAACAAAGTGTGTGTGAAGGCATTGACCTCTCTTCCCTCACTACAACCTTCTTATACTCCCTCTTAAACAATCCACCTATGACAAAAACAAAACAAAAAGACTCAATTCTTGTGACACTCTTCTCTCACTCCCCCTCCTTATATCATCCCTCAAGACTAAAGACACGACATGCCACCTACTCCGACTCAAATCAACTCCTCCCTACTTATAGCTCCCAATAAGATAGTATGACCATCTTTGCCTTATCCCAAGGCATAGCGAGATGGTCTTTCTCAACAATCTTCACACAAATCCACTCCTTATATCACCCCCTTATTACTCCACTAATGCAAATCATGGTTACTTGGTTGGCCCCAAACTTCACAATTTGCACAACCAAGCGACCACCAACATAAATCCACCAATTTGGAACAAAGTTTTGTGACTCAAAAATAAAAATAAAAGGGTCCTAAACTAGCCTCCTTCCAATTTTCCTCCTTATCACTCCCTTCTTATTCCTCCAAAAATTCTCATCATAGGAAGAATTATGCTCAATTTTTTTTTCATTTTTTTCATTTTTTCATTTTTTTCTTGAAAATCCCTCATTTTGCCTAAGGTGCCCTTTCGGGTTTTCACCTTAGCTTTTCCTTTCCTCTCATTGGTGGCTCGCAACTCGATTCTTCATTTTGCCCGGAATGCCCTTTCGGGTTTTCATTCCGTCCTCGGCCACCTTCCCAATCTTGCCTAGGTGCCCACCCTTGTGGGTTTTCACCTAGCCGGGATTTTCAATTTTTTTTCTTTTCTTTTTCTCTTTTTTTTTTTTTTTCTTTTTCTTTCAAAATAAAGACATAATAAAAAAAAAAAAAAATTTTACAATGCATCAAAAACAAACTAACTATGTACAATCTTCTCCCCCACACTTAGAATACACAATGTCCTCATTGTGGAGGAGAGGAAAAAATGTTACCTCATCAATTTCCGAAAGGAGAAGATCCCGAGGCACCCCCTCGGTTTCTCCTCCTATCCCTTGCTTCTCTAATCCGTCTTCTTTGCTCCATGCCTTCATCAAGGGTTGCTTGGGTGTAAGGAAAAGGGTAGCCCGGGTTTTGTTGCATGGACATCCCAAAGAGAGAGCTAGCCAATCCATAGACGTCCTCTTGCGCCACCGCATCTTCATAGGAGTCTTGAAGATAGGTGTGGTGGCGCTCATTTTGAGCGCTAAAGTGGTTCGTAGCTTGCTCTCTCCAAGCATTTTGGTGGGCCCACATATCATTTTGCTCTTTCCACCTTTGGTCTTGTTGTTCTCTCCAAAGGCGGGCTTCCTCTTGCCCGTCTAGCATCCTCTTCCATTCCTCATTTTGAGCCCTCTCGGCTTCCCCTCTCAATCTCTCCCTCTCCTCCACAACATTATGCCAAATTTGACGAGCTTATTTTCGGGGTCGTTAATTCCGGAAACTAGCTATGCCAAATAACAATTTATAAAACCAAATCTAGACTCAAACTATCCTAAGTAAAAGGGTAGTAAGGGTAAGACAAGGATCGAACCCAAGAGAAGGCGGTGAATGCTAATAATCTAATCTAGACTCTTGCTAAAAACCGATTAAACAAATTAATAAATCTAACCACAAATTAAACACTAATTGAAACAAAGACTAGAATTACTTACAAACTATGATATTCACAATGGTAAACATGTAGATAACAAATAGGGAGAAAGTTTTTCATGAGAAAAGATTATCAATCCTAGAATCACCAATAACAACTAAATAATCAAAGATTCAAATAAGGAAAAACAACTTAGTGCAATTATCCCAAGTTCCCCCACAATTAACAAAGTAAAGATCCCTCCTTTCCTCCCTTCTCTATTTATCTATTGCAAACTTCAAAGAATTAGCCACCATGAATTAAACCATCCATAAATGACCCAATACAACTAAACCCATACTTATTAAACCATAAGCATAAATAAAGATGCAAGCTTTAAGCACAAAACCAAAGAAGCATGCTAGATTCATGAACTAAAACATTAAACCATGTTCTAAATACATAATAACCCAAATTCCACTCAAAAGATTCTAACTTTTAAACCAAAGTTACAATCTTTCAAGTTGCATCAACAAATATCAAGACAAATCAACCAAATTCATCAAGACAATGCAATTTAATCAAACAAACAATTACTAAGATGGTTGGTCTTAACAACAATTCATTCAATAATGAAAATCAAACAAAGGAAGATGAAATTAAATAGAGAAGGAAGGATTAAAAAGTCTTACAATGCTAAAAGGGAAGAACTTGTTCAAATTACACTAAGCAAAAGGAGATTAGCTACCCATAGTCTTCATAATACAACCAATTTCTAAGGAAAAACCCATTACAAAAGCCAAACTTGAAGAACAAAAAGAGAGAAATGCTAAGGAAAATATGATGTTGTATGGTGAATGCTTCATGCCTTTGTCTCTCTTCAGAAATCTTCTTTTATACCCTTGGTCCGCAAACCTAGGGGCCTTGAAATATGGGCTTCCAAAAGACAAGACGAGAAAATGAGAAAAAACCCGTGCTGAGAGATGACGCAGGCTGCGTCCTACGACGCAGGCTGCGTCGAACGCTGCCAGATTTTCTTCTTTGCTTTCCTTCTTGACTTTCGTTGACCCCATGGATATTGACCCCGCCTTGACTTCCATTGACCCATTGGGCTTTGTCTTCAAACCTTGGTGATTCATTGTTAGCCCACTTCAAGTTCCGGATTTTTGGGTCTCTGGTTTTCGGGTTTGACTTTTATTGACTTTCGGGATTTCACTCTTAAATTTGACTTAAAATACTAAATACTAACACTATTACAAAAACTAAAATTAACATAAAACAAAGCTAATGACCCGTAAAAAGTAGAACGAAAGACTCTAAAAGTTACTACTAGACACGACATTATTTGACGTTGTCAAACATCCATACCCAGTCTCATTTAGGTGTGTGTAGTTCTCCTTGTGATGTGTGTTATGTCAAAACGCATAAGTATGGTTCTCAATTCATTTCTATAAGCATTGCATTCATGATTCACTAAGATTTGAAGCCTTTTTACTTTAATTTGCCCTTCAAAATTAGCCCCTTCATACAAGTGCTTTACAAAATAATAGCTACAAATAAAAACTGCCTACCTTTTGAGCTAGTAGCAAGACTATGGTGTGTGGGTGCTCTTTTGAGAAGATTTGTTCTTATCTGTCAAAGTGAATTGGGAAAACGAAAAGTTCAAGAAGAGAAGTTGTGTTCAGAAAAGAAAAAAGAAAAAATGGAAAAAATGAAAGAAAAAATGAAAAAAAGAAAATCGAAAAAGAAAAGAAGAAGTTGTGAGTACCTCCTAAAAAAAAAAAGTCAAATCAATTTTTAGAAGGAGTTTACCCTTGTGTTTCGTGTAAAATAAGCCAAATTGTTACTTCTGGCTTCATCGATCGTTTTGTAGGAAATAACCGAAAGTTTGGATTGAGTATTCATTTATCATTGGTCAGTTGCTAGCTCACTCTAACTTTCACATGACCATAACTATTTGTCCACCTTTCACCCATTTCCCAAAGCCTTCTTCTCATTTTTCGGCTTCTTTTCTATGTGCATTGTGATCTTTGACTTTTGTTTTGAATTGTTTACCATATTAGACCGCGGACACATTTTCATGAGTCGTAGATAGGTGAGTGTCTCAAAAACATTTACACATAAAGAAATCACCTTTTTGCATACATTGAGTGTTCGAGTGTGCCGTGAGAGTCCATTTGTCAAAAGATCATGCAAGAGCCGAAAATCTGTAGTGAAATTCTTTGTGCTACGCCGTTATGTAAATCTCAGCCATGTTATGTATCATTCTTGCCCACGTTGCTTTTGGGTTATGATTCATTATGTTTTCAAAGCTTTATATTGAGATTTGTTTCTTGATGGTCTAGTAGCCAATGCTTGCAGCCTTGTCCTGGTATTGTTTGTTATGTTTGCTTGAGGACAAGCAAAGGTTTAGCTTGGGGGAGTTTGATAAGTGAATATTTGTATGATTTTAACCCCCACTTTAGCTCGGTTTTGTTTGTCATTTGTGCTTTGTTAAGCCATTTTATGAGCTAATATCGTCTTCTAGGCGAATTCCTGTGTTCTAACTTGTTTTGTAGGGAAAGTGACGTTTCTACGCCCTTTTTCTATATTTCCGAGCATTTGCCTAGAACCCGACGATTTGAAGATGCAAGATTGACCGTGTGTAAGGCATTTCGAGAAGGTTCACTAACTTAAGGGAGAGAAGAAGCAAAGACGGTTTTGTAGTTGTTGGAAGACCAATCAATTAGACGGGGGAATTCATCGCTTTACATCATATCCAAGCAACATACCCAGTTGTAGAGTCAAGGGGGATGTTGTAAATCAAGTCAAAGCGAAGGAAATTGAAGAGTTACTCAAGAGCTTCCAGAAGACGACTTACCCGATCGGGTAAGTGGTGTACCCAATCGGGTAAGTGGTGTACCCGATCGGGTATTCCTCCTGCTCCAAGCATTGTGGCTCCTTCATCCTATTTTTGACCTATGTATTTATTGCCCGACCTCTTCTCCACGAAACCCTAATACTATAAATAGATGCTCAAGGATCATACAGTTTCATCATATATACATCCATCATACACTTTCTTACACAATCTTGTCTTATATTTCTTTTTAGCTTTAGTCTTTTTAGTTTAGATTCTCTTCTATTTTTGTCTTTTGTTCTAGTTTACTTTCGTCTATTTCATATCAAAACATTAGAATAGTTCAATAAGAATTTCAATCTTTGTATCTACTAGTTGGGTTCAAGAGTTGTAATTCAAAGTACGGTATTTCTATGCGAAGGATTTCTTTTATTGTCATCACTTTCATCGTTGATCGTCACCTAGGTACTCCTAATTTATCCTTTGTTTATTGATCTTTATTGTTTTCCATTTGATTGTTATTTTCCATTCGTATCATTTAGATTCGTTTTTACGTTGTTATAATCATAATTTCATTTCTTAGATTGTCATATAGCGTCGATATTATCGCCACATAGAGAGTCTAAATTATTGTCAAAATCACTTAAATATGCTTATCTTAACTTTCATTGTTAATATCAACACAACCATGAGCGAGTAGTCACCTTTCTAGGGTGTAGGGTAGCCATGTTAGATTGATTAAAATATGATAATTGGATAAAGGAAATTGTGCTTTTAAAACATTGTGTCTATGCATGTTTGGACTTTAACTATAGTTGACGATTCTTGATCACAATCATTGACTAGTATGGAATTCTTTTCCAGATATACAGGAATTGAATAGACAAAGCGTGACATGGTGGATTAAGACCTAGTAAATCGCACTAAAAGCCTGCTAGACCATCTGATCTATGATTGTAATGAACACACCATTCTTACGAACGCTCAATGAATTATTTGCATATCCTAAATCCAATTTCATCAATATATCAATCTACATGTGTGAACCTACTTCCCTAGATGCTTCTCATTATTGTTAATTTATTATCTGCTTTATCGTTTCCATTTCAGTTTGTTTTGTTTTTATTTATGTTCTTTATTAGTTTAGACATCACAAAATCCAAAACCCAGAAAATCATTAGATAAAACTCAATTGTGAGACGATTCACAATCCATAGGAAACACCATCTCCCTGAGGATCGACCCCTACTTCCCTAATTACATTAATTTGTTATTAGCCTAGTCTGGGTAATTTATCTTTGCATCGGGCTTGCGACAGGCCTGATCAGAGTATCAAAATATACTAGTCATGCCACATATATTCCAAACGAGATTTATTATATAAATGCACTATTGTGGAGGACACTTACTCCAACAATCTCTCACTTGTCCGATACAAGTTGTGCATGGAGCAACATTATTGCGGAGGACTCCTCCTCCTACAATATCTCCCACTTGTCTCGACAAGTAGTGTGCTACCGATTCTCTTGTCTATTTTGTGTCACATCCTCCCACTCATCACAAGATGTCTTTTAGCTCGCAATTGTGATTTAATATTTATATATTGAGTGGTTTTCTTGATCTAGAGAGTAACTGTCAGACCGAAAAATTTACCAGAGATCACTTCCGAGCGTGGCCACACATTTTCAGTCACTACTCCTAAAGTGGCTCGAAGATGTTAATACCCAACGTGGGTGGACAATTCTTGTTGACCCATCTTACACTGTATAATGCAGATCACCATTGTGACAACCCTCGCGATTGCGGAAATCAAATATAACAAGCATGCAATTTAACAGCGGAAAATACGATATTTTTGAAACTTTTTACATTCAAAAGGAAGAGTACGAGGAATGTCAAATAAACACCAAGTTGAGTATAAAATAACACAAAGAGACATAGTCTCTCAAAACGTAATCACACATCAAAGATTTTTAGTAAACTAGCTAAGAACGTCTATGGGTGAATCGTCAAGTCCAACGCTCGCTAGCTCACACCCGAACCCAAAAACAAGCAAAGATCCAGCCAAGCAACCTGTTCATTCATGAAACATTAACGACACAGTCAATGGGGATTAACTCAAAAAAGGGTTGTCCCAACAATATCACAAGTAACATACATAAACGGTAATAAACATGTAGAAGCATACTTATATATATATATATATATATATATATATATATATATATATATATATATATATGAATTACAAGAAGTACAAATAAGCATTTCAAAATATAAATGTATAGGCGTATGAAGTATCAAACCGTAAGCATCGAATTATAGACAGACTCGGGGAAGACACCCTTAGGCAACTATATACTCACTAGGGCTTACATCTTACCGTTAGTGGCATATACTTGATAAGATAAAGACTCGACAAACAAACCACACCAAGTCATCCATTGGTCACAAAGAGTCAACATATAGGCATCCATCCAAACATACGATTATGGTAACATACTCTCTAACGGTTAATGACACGCACTAGCACCATGTAAATAGCAAGTATGATTGAAACACGTCCACAGGATAAATATTTCCCTGAACCATAAACGATAAACGTTTCGTATATGAAAGACTCATTTCCTCCCGGTAGGACGACAATAATAATACATTCCTAGTCTAAACCTGGCCAGACTCTCGGAATAAACGTGTTCCGATTCGACATGCGATAAACATTTCGCATCCAAGACTCGGTCAAACATAGAAGCCGAGTACCCCAAATTCGGTCAAACTACACGAAAGAGCCGGAAAGAGCACAAGAATCATAATCAAGCGGTACGCTACATGCAATAATGCCACCTTGCAATGATACGTTATTTGACGGCCGGGTTGATCAACGCATTGCGTTCGCCTCCCAACAATGTCGTCATATCCCCACTAACACATGCATTCAAGCAACAAGGATACACCTCCTCGTTCCGACATACCAGTCTAACGAGCAAGGAGGTATAGCCGGGGAATGAGAGTTCATAGCACTCAACGATTAGTGATCAATTCAAAACATAGGTAGAACCAACCCAAGGGGATGAGATATCAAAAACCGTCACAAAACATGCGATATAAGCGAGTAGGATATCATATATTCGAAACATGAATATTTAATGCTATTACGTAAATTTATATGATAAACGAACCGTACAAACTATTATAAGTGAGAGCATAAGGAAAGAAATGGAAAAGGGACTCAGGAGGTGCCAGCTGGTCAAGGTGACCGGCCGCCGGTTACCCGGCTGGCACTTCAACAACATTCAAACAACATCAAAAATACAGGGATGTCCCAGCCGGTGGGTGTGACCGGCAGCCGGCTACCCGTCTGGGAACACATACCAAAGGTGAGAAAATAAGAGAAGATAGGGGTGTCCCAGCCGGTCGGCTTACCGGCGGCCGGCCTGCTGGCTGGCGACCGGTCGGCTGACCCGCGGTAGGTTGGCCGACTGGGAATTACACAATACCAAAAATGGGGGAATGAGGGGATATATAAGGTAAGTGGAAAATGGGGGAAAAAGGCCCAAAATGTGGGTGGCTTAAGGCGTAACCTACACAGAATTCCGAGTAGAGTCCGAATACGGACTCGGATTTCCTAAATTTGACACGGAAAACTAAGTTCTAATCTAATTCTAAAATGAAGCTAACCAATATCCGTATAATATTATTAAGTTACGACTGCTAAAATTACGGGCGTTAGAACCATGACCCAGAGGATTCCCATTGGCCTTCTTTCACGGTACGACCTAGGACAAGAAATCCCCGCCACGACCATGTTGGAGTAAGTGTCCTCAACAATAGTGCAATCACATAATTATATCTCAATAATAAGAATACAAAGGGATGATGAATATTATAGTCAACTGGTCAACATAAATTGGTAACGATAGGCTCAATTGAGTTTAACGTTACTGTCGTATGGCGGTGGTGATCAGTTGATCCCATGAGGTCACACCTAAAGGACAATCCCCTAATCATGTAAGTTAATTAATTGTATACTAGTGTAGTATTAAGAGTTATTAGATAATATACTAGTGTAGTATTTTAGTAGTGATTAAGGGTTGTCTTGGTTCATCTAAAAGGAGAGTTTCTAACTTGAAACTTGGAAGTTCATCATTCTCATATAAGCTCAAGAACAAGGTTTGGAAGGTGTCCAAATCTTGTGCCCATATCATCAAAGATCAATGTAAGGAAACGTTTCTTCTTATCTTTGTATTATGTTATGCATGCATAAGATCTTAATAGTTAAAGAGTTGACTATTCATTATATGATATTAGAAATGTCTAATATTGAGTTTAAGAAACATACAGACCAGGCTTCAACAATTTTGATAAGGGACTCTATTATGGTCACTGCCCAACAGAGTGTCTCCACAGTCTGACTATGTAAACGACTAGTCATCTCTATGACCCCATGGTGCTGAACCAACTATCGATCGACTTACAATCTAGTCACTTCGAGACGTCGCCTTAAATGTGTGACTAGGGACAAAACACTAAGTTCATCATGTTCACTTTAATTGGGTTCAACTTTTCTTTCAACCAATTCGGATAAATAAAGTATTAAAATTTAGTCAAACTAAATAAAGGAGTTTTAAATGAAACTCTAACAATGAATGTGATTATCAAATATATGGAAAAATTGATACGCTATCAATAATTTCATATCCCATAATCTCCAGTAATTCAGGTACATGTTTCATTCCCTATTGAAATAACAGGACTATCATGTTCACCCTGCAAAAGGCATGGCTAATGGATTAGCACTACTTGCATCTTTCTCATCTTTCTGATTGCTATTTCCCGTTATCTTTCTGAGTACGTGTCTAGGTTTGAATCTAGACTTAGGCCGGTTTGAATCTAGACTTAGGCCCCTTAGCCTAAAGGTAGCTCTCACTGTTTTACCAGTATCATGGGATAGGATATGCAACTATAGAAATTACTCCTAGTCCCTCCAATACTGTCGAATCCATGCTACTTTCATATGCATCATCAAATGATGCAATGTACTCCATTTCTGTTGTAAAATCCGCAATGATTAACTGCCCAGAACATTTCCAGCGGATACATGACATTTATATTTGGAAATGTCACTCCTACTTGGAACCTTTCCATTAGTTCTTTCTGCTTGGTAATCTTCCAACAGATAAATCTTCTATAAAACACAGCCAGTTTGTGATTTCACATCACTTTGATCAGTTTGGAAATTAAAGTCTGTGTAACCCCTTACACACAACTCACTGTAAACTCCAAACACATGGAACATATCTTTAGTCCTTCGCAAGTACTTAAGGATGTTCTGTATGGCTATCAAGTGACTCTCACTTGGATTTGATTGCAAACGACTCGTCATTCTCAAAGCCTGTGAAATGTCGGATTGAGCATACTTTATAGCGTATATAATTGATCCCGTAGTGGAAGTAGAAGGAATAAATTATCATGTGTTTGAACTAGTCAAAGATCTTATCAACATAAGAATTTTGACTTAATGCTAATATCCTTTTAGATTTATCTCCATAAATCCAGATATCTAAGAGATGTATTCTACTTCTCCAAAATCTTCCATCATCTAAAATGATCAATATGTCTCCACATATAAGACTGATGAAAACCACATTACTCCCACTAAACTTCATGTATTAACATAATTCCTCGGGATGTCGAGAAATATTTTATGACCTAATTGACACACTAATTCAAACTCTTTAGTACTTACTTAAGACCTTCTCTTAAATTTGCACATTGCCTTAGGATTGATTGGATCTATCAACCCTTTGGTTGATATCAAATATTCAACCTCTTCTAGAGTCGCATTCAAGAAGGCGGTTGTAACACCCGGAAATGTACCCTATTTTTCTAGTAGAAATATTTTACGAAATCTTTTCAGCGAATTTAAGTTTGAAATTAGCTTTTTATGTTTCGAGTCGAATTTAGAATTTCCGAGTTCGTATTTGGAATTTTCGCAAGATTCCATGTGAAATCTGTTTTAAGGCGTCTTTGACTTTTCTTGACTTTTGAGTCGTCTTTGACTTTTCTCGACTTTTGAGTCGTCTTTGACTTTTCTTGACTTTTGAGTCGTCTTTGACTTTTCTTGACTTTTGAGTCGTCTTTGACTTTTCTTGACTTTTGAGTCGTCTTTGACTTTTCTTGACTTTTAAGCCGCCTTTGACTTTCGTTGACTTTTCCGACTCACCCTTTACTTATACTCCCTCATAACCTATTTTTCCCTCACAACTCAACATCTCCTTCTTCCTCATCAAACCACCAAAACCTAAACCCCTCTTTGATCCGATCTTATAATCATCATACCGCATTCGTTCTTTGACGGAATTCACGTAAGTTCGTCTTATTCTTCCCCTCTTAGCTTCCTCTATCCGTATTGGTAATAAAATTACCGTCTTTCTCGCTTTTTAAATTATCCGTCTTTCTCAAGGTGAAGTATATTCATCTTATATTGCCTAATTGTAGGTGGAGACTACTAGGAAGGCTTAGTATCGATTAAAGACGCGTAAAGGTAACGGTGAAGGGTTACTCGATATCATTTACGTGTTTTACATGCTTTATATGCTACGATTCGTATTTAGAATACGATTAGTAAGTTAGGAATTATGTTATGGATAATGATTGTTGTTGTTTGATGATTGTTGATGATGAATATTGATTGTTGATAGTTATTAGAGATGAATTATGAGAATTTGAAATGATAGGATTGATTTTTGTTGAAGGCTCTCGGGTGATTTGGAGACACATCTCACGGTCGTGAAATGGTCGTGACTTGTGCAGTTTCATGGTAAAATGATCATATCTCCTTCGTTACTTGCTTGTTTTGGGCTTGTGACCATTCGTTGGAACCGTAAGAAGATAAGCTATCACCTCGACTTAGAATTTTTGTATTTACATGTCTAGAACTCTAGTTATGACCGTTTGAAGTGGACCCTTGTTTTCGTTGGGTTCCAAACAACGTTGTTTTGGAGGAGTGATCTATGTTTTTATTCGTTATGCTTCACAAACTTGTTCTAATGCTTATGTATCATGTATTGATTCATTTTTATCATAGTTAAGTTTATATATTTCCCTATTCACATGTTTTTTGACGGTTTGTGGTATGTCCTACTTTGAGTCGTTTTTACAAATGTTACGGTTTGAGCACTATTTTGTCTTGTGCTTTGTACTCTCTTCCCCTGGCTACCTTCCCGTTCGTAAGGCTAGAATGTCGAAACGGAGAGGTATCCTACTGCTTAAATGCATGTGTTAGTAGGCATACGACGACGTTGTTGGGAGTTGAACGCTATGCGTTGATCGACCCGGCCGTCAAATGTTGTGTACTTGCGAGGTAGTGTTATTTGCATGTAGCGTACCGCTTGTTATGAGGCTTGAGTTCTTTTCCGCCTCTTTCGTGAATTGATCTACCGAATTTGGGGTACTCGGCGTTTTCTTTGTAAGACCGAGTCTTGGATACGAAACGTCATCGCATGTCGAATCGGAAAATGTGATTCCGAGAATCTGGCCAGGTTTAGATTAGGAGTCGTTTTATAATCGTTCCTACCAGGAGGAAATTAGTCTACATATACGAAATGTCATCGTGTATGAGTTCAGGGAAATGTGATCGTTTTATAATCGTTCCTACCAGGAGGAAATCGTTCCTACCAGCCTGTTAATCATACTTGCCATGTACATGATGCTAGTGCGTTTCATTTACCGTGAGAGATGTCGTCGTGTCGTCGTCTTTGAATGCGTGATTTCATGATATTATTCGTGGTCATTGCATGATTGGGCACCGTCGTCTTTGAATGCGTGATTTCATGATATTATTCATGGTCATTGCATGATTGGGCACCGTCAATGTCTTGGTTCGTGAATGGATGATAATATGTTGGATTTGTTGTGATCATTGCATGACTTGTCTTGGTTTGTCTGTCGAGTCTCAATCTTATCGAACTTATACCGCTAACGGTGAGATGCAAGCCCTAGTGAGCGTATTTGGTTGCCTAAGAGTGTCTTCCCCGAGTCTTTGTATAACATGATGGATTTGAACTTGTACTTCATATGCTCTTATCATTATATATCGAATTGCCTATCTATCCTTATCGTATCTCACATGTATATCTATATGTATGCATGCTCGACTTTTGTATTTCCTTCTATGTACGTTTAATGTGATATGGCTGGGAGAACCCGGAGTTACTCCCCACTGATTGTGGCGTTCATGTTTTTCATGAATGAACAGGTTGCTTGCATGGATGGCTTTTTGCTAGACATTTTGGGTTCGGGTGTGAGCTAGCGGGCGTTGTCCCTGGATTAAAACACCTCTAGACGATTTTAGCTAGTTTGCTAAACACTTGTTCTTTGTTAACATTTTGAGAGACTCCGTCTCTTTGTTGTATTCCATACTTAGTTTGAAATATTTTTACACTCCTCGTATTTTATATCTTGCATATATAAAAGTTTTTAAAATACCGTATTTCCGCAAATTACTTCACATGCTGGTATGTTTTATATTTCTGCATTCGCGAGGGTTGTCACACGGTTCTTGAGATCCGATTGCCATTATACTATTATGATATGCTTTAATCACTAAGTATTTTGGAGTGGATCAAAGCATTGCAATTGGTTCAAACTCTTTGTCTACCAATTTATCTTTGAAGACCTTTTAATGTTCATCCATGCAAATTTCGATCTTAAAAATCAATTTACACTGCAGAGGTCGTAATTCTTCAAGTAAAATTTACCAGGTCACAAACCTGACCATCGTGAATAGACTCCATTACAAATCGCATGACTCTATGCCATAACATGAAGTTGGGACTAGAAACAATCTCTTATAATTCACAGGTGAGTCAATTTCTCATAGTAATACGAATTCATCACTATGAAAGAATGATAAAATTTCACCTGACCTCCAAGGTTCCGTAGAAACAACTACTGAACAAGCAATGAGGAAACTTTTTCCGGACCATATGCTCAGTTTGAGGCTCTTGAAACATTTTCTCCCACTTTGTCTTATCAAGAAATAATCGTATTTTTATTATAAGACAGCATCACGACCCACAAACGCTTTGTTCTCGTTGTCAATGTAGGATTATTGAGGACTTGTTTCATTCGGATAAATTACAAATTTTGGTACGCTACCTATCCATATCGTATATGGAATAAAATAAGGCTGTTTTAAATGTGTTTTAATATGGTGGGAAAAGAAATAACATACAAAAAAATAAAAGCCCAAGGTTAGTCAAGTGGCTCAGAGTAACTTGAAAAAGATAAAACCATATCATATAAGGTTCTATTTCACTATTCAACGACACGTTATTTCATAATGTGTGTTAGAGAAGTTAACTCGTGAAACTATTTCACAATACTTTTGGTGAAAATCAAAGTCAATACTTATATATTTCTTGTTACGATTAGGTCGTAAGTCCTTGATGTAATACTCTTGGTGGTTAATTACTTCATATTCAAGCTCTTTGAATTTTTCAAAGATTTCCCTTAGTATCTAATTAAGTAGAATCAAACACAATATCTACTTAAATCGTTGGTAAATAAAGTGAAATAGTGACAACCTTCTCTGGTTGTGTTTGTTATTTGACCACACATATTCTTATGTAATAGGGTCAATAACTTACTAGTTTGATTTTCTTTTCAATAAAAAGGGCACGAACCATCTTGCCCTGAATACAATATTCGCACGCACCATAAGATTCAAAATCAAATGGTTTAGGGATAGTAGTCAATACTAGCCTCTTAATGTGCTACACAGTTCAGAATTAAGATTAAATCTGGGTCACCAATTTTGAGCCTTTTGTTGGAGTAAGTGTCCTCAACAATAGTGCGATCACTTAATTAAATTTCATTAACAGGGATACAAAGGGATGATTAACATTATAATCAACTGATCCACATTAATCGGTAATGATTGGCTTACTAGAGTTTGACATTACTGTCGTATGACGGTGGTGATCAGTTGATCCCTTGAGGTAACACCGAAAGAACGATTCCCTAATCAAGTAAGTTAATTAATTGTAGATTATAATTACCATAAGTTGTAGTTTATATTAACTATATGTGAGATAACCCGTTTTACATACATGTAATTATAAATTATTACTTACAATGTTAAGTGTAATTTATTTGTTAGAAGATTATATTTAATTAGTTAAATATACTTCTATAAGCATAATTACATGCAACTTGTCACATGTCACAAATATGACAAATGACAAATTGTAAAAGTTAAAATGGAAGTCCATTTTACCTCATGTGTGCCGGTTTTGGTGATGATAATTAGGGTGGTAATTATTTGTATGTTTTATGAGATAAACAACATAATTACACCCTAAGGACTATACCCTACCCTAGAGACTTGGGTAAGAGAAAAAGCAAAGCGTGCTTGTCCCCTCCCAAGTCCCAACACCGCCCCCCTTACCTTGTCCCATGAGTTGAGAATAAGTTCTCATTTATCCACTCACAATTCTTATGCTTCTTCACTAATATTTGCTTATCTCTCTACAAGATATTATGCTACTAGAACTTGAAGAAGTTGTTGCAAAAAAAAAACTTAGTTCATATATTACCAATAGGATAAAATTGTTGGAGTAGGTGTCCTCCACAATAGTGCGCCACATAATAAATCTTATTAAGGAATATAATTGGGATATTTATTGACTATATATATGATTAGTCAGTTGATTAACGTAAATCAATAACGGTTGGCTGACTAGAGTTTGACGTTATTGTCGTTTGACGGCGGTGATCAACTGTTCCCTTTCGGTCACACCTAAAGGATGAAATCCAAATAGTATCTAATTATTTGTATACGATACAGTTAATTAGTACATTACATATATTCGATATATACGAGAGTTAATTGTTAGAAATTGAGTTAAGAACTCAAATTCGATTAAACTTATTTTTCAATTATGCGATAATTGACTAATAAATTTATATCTTATTTTAATACGATTAAATAAGATTTAACTTAGTAATTAATCGTTAAATTACTAAATTAGTTGAGGTTTTGAGATAGAGGTAATTAGTTAATTATATTTACAAGGAGTTGTAAAATAAATTAACTAAGCATTGTGGGACCCATTATATATTGATATAATGGTAAAATATTACTTAAAATGTTAAGTACATATTATTTATTTAATTGAGTCATATAATTGTTATATGATCAAATTAACACTTAATTATACAAGATAATTAACCATATGATCAATAAGTATTTGTGAGACAAATATCAAAAATCAAAATGGATTTAACTATGCCAAAATGGTCAGTTATGTTGTAGTTACAAGGGTGATGATTTTTGTTCTTGTTTACACTCTTTAGTTACTAATTGAAAGTGACATAACAAGTTGAATATAATCATCACTTATACTACAACACTCCACTCAAATGCATGTGATCAAATTGAACAAAATAAGAGTCCAATTATGGACAACATGGTCCGGCCAAATGGCCTATATAATGAACAATTGTTGTTCATTTTATACTTACTTGATTTTGTGCAATTTGTTTACTTCTCTCTAAAACTCTTCTTATCACTAAAAACTCTCATATACTAATATTTACTAAGTATTACTAGTGTAGTAATATAGTCATAATATTAGTAGTATTATATCTATCTTATTATCTAGTTAATAATAAGGGTAGATTATTTGGGTTAATCTTGGTGCAACTTAGAGGAGATCTTCTACTTTGGAGATTGTTTGTGTTCATCCATATTTGTAGCTCAAGAACAACAAGAAGGAGTTCTTGTTGTGCCCATATATTTTCCATATCAATGTGAGGAAATTTCTTCTTTTATATAAATGTCTTTATATTTACATGCATGTTACATAGATCATTAAATACTAAATTAACAAGTAATTTAGCAACTAATTAGAAGAGTCTAATTAAGGTCTATGGACTTTCATGTGGTATCAGAGCTTGCTTGTAGCATGCATGTTCATTTTGGACATTTTTATTAAAGTTATAAGATAACTAATAAATCAAAGATTTTGAGTTAAAATACGATTCTGACAAAATATTTTGGTGCATGTATACCTACTGACCTCAAAATGTTTGTGGTTAAATTTCGTGATTTTAGGGTTTAATTTGCTATTTATTTTGATTTTTGGCGTTTAAACCGAGTTAACATGCATTTTATGAGTTAAAAGTTAACTAAAAATAGTTCATGTTGATTCTGGCCATGAAATTTTAAAAAGATCTCAGATGCATTTCTTACATATTGTATGTAAAATTTCGTGACTTTTACTTATGTATTGCATGTTCATTGATTTTTATACGATAAAAGTCGATAATATGAGATTATAATGTTCATAAAATTGAAACAACCATTTCTGGTCTTGAAAATTTTTTGTACATTTGAAATTCTGATGTTGATACTCTTGGTGAAATTTCATAATTTGTTTCACTGTTTTACTATATCTAATGTTTTTATTTGATAAAACCATTAAATACAAAGCTATTTGTTCATAAAATTAATTTAAATTTTTTGAGTAAATGTTTTTTATTTTTATAGTTCCTGGAATTGTTCCAGAATGTACAAAATTTTTTGTTTCAAATTTTATGATGTTTATATTTTATTTTGGTTTTATTTCATAATTGTTATGATTAAACCGTAATATTTAGCAAATGAAATCAAATCGATCTAATTAATGACCAAAAAAATTAGTAGTGACTAATTTTGAGTTCTAAATCAGTTTAGTTAATTATTTTGAATTTAAATGAGATTTAAATGTTGATAGTGATTTTTAATGGTTAAAAATCAATAAATCCCGGAAAAATCGAGCTACAATGAGCATGAATGAATTTAGGACGATTTTGGCATGAATTTTGCAGCAATTTATTTTATTTATGGTTGAATGAATGAATGTCATTTATTTAATAATTTATGCAAATTTTGTACCTAGTATGGCCTAGTTATTTTTTATCGTTATTACCCGTAATGTAAGGGAATAACGGTTTGGTTGTAATTTTATTGCGATCTCGTATCGCCGGTTTGTATAATTTAATAATTTTATTTTATAGAATAAATGTATAATAGGAATTTGTATATTTTTATATTTGTAATTATTTTTATGAAGACCGGTGACTCCCTCAAGACGGTGCCATTTTGGAAGGTGTTCCAAGTGAAGAGGCAAGGGACCAAGGAGTTGGTTTCCGAATTTGTAACTATCTAGTTAATTTGATTAGCTAGGTGGCCATACTAGGATTTTATCGTTGCTTGGTTGCTTGCTTTATTTCCGCTCATGCCAAAATCGTCACACATGCATTTTATTTACCGTTATTGTCAATTCAACGTTATTCACAATTCACCGACTTAGTTCACTTATAGGGAATTAATAACTAAATTGACAAGATCTCTCACATGTTTAAAAATTGAGATTAGCCTTACCAATTAATAACACCTATGAATCCCGTGTTCATTAGGGCTACCACGCTCGTGGGTCCCTTTTTACCTCGGGTAAGTAGGGTGATACGATCACAAGCTAAAATTGGATTGGACTCAACGAGATAAGCGTTATCTTGGGACTAGGAGATGGATTTAGTTGAAATCCGTCAACCAAGAGTTCTAAGGGTAGAATTAGTCAAGTAATGACTTACCATTTCTAGATAAAGGTAGCATGCGATGACTATTTTTATTTAAAAATGGGTCTTGGAATCATTTATATAATTTAGGGAGAGGTCATTATATGAATGCTAAACTTGTTAAAATGTTTTTCAAGTAAATTAACAATGAATGTTTATATATTTCTTTTTGTTGTAGTTACCATATTCGCATAATGTCAACATCATCAAACGTTGCAACCTTGGGTAGAGACTCATGGTTGAGGTCCGTCATGGACAAGTGTGTCCTAAAGGATGACGGAAGTAACTTCGTTGAATGGGATCAACGATCAAGAGCGCCGCGTTATCCGATAACGTGCTTCGCTACTTGGTCGAAGAGCCCCCCACCGAACCCGCGCCAAGATCGTCCGCGGTGGTTCGGGCCGAATATGACCTTTATTTGAAGGTTGCTAATGACGTCAAGAATGTCTTGATTTGGTCAATCTCACCCAAACTCAAAC
The DNA here is from genome assembly GCA_022085475.1 of Heliosperma pusillum. Taxonomy (NCBI): domain Eukaryota; kingdom Viridiplantae; phylum Streptophyta; class Magnoliopsida; order Caryophyllales; family Caryophyllaceae; genus Heliosperma; species Heliosperma pusillum. The sequence goes on along the minus strand of JAIUZE010071193.1, from coordinate 10,755 downwards.
TCCAATTGATTTCTCTCAATGCATATGCGATATTCACGAGGATCACTTCGATGTTTTCGCAAGCCCCTCAAATTCTCCAATATGAGGCAATTACGAAATTCTTTGACGCTAAGCTTCAAAGGGGCCAAAAAGTTGGCCCACACATGCTCAAAATTGTTGAGCACGCGGACACCTTAGAGCGTCTAGGGTGCAAAATTCTGAATAATTTGGTGGTGGGTAAGATCCTTCATTCACTCTCACCTAAGTTCACCCAATTTAGGGTTAACTATAACATGAATGGCATGGACAAGAGTTTCCATGAAGTCCATGCACTCCTCACCCAAGCGGAGAGGGACATGGAGGCTAGTGGGAGTGAACCCAAGGATGTTCTTTCCATGAAAATGAAGAACATGAACCTTGGGGTGAGGAAGGACAAGGGAAAGGGTAAGACTCTTTTCAAGAAATCCGGCAAGGGAAAGGGCAAGGTCTTTTATAAAGCCAAGCCCAAAATCAACAAACACGCGGAGGCGGATTGCTATTATTGTAATGGCAAAGGGCATTGGAAACGCAATTGCCCCAAGTACTTGAAAGATAAGAAGGACGGTTGTGTGACAACGTCAGGTAAAATTCTTTCATCAATCTATATGATAGATATTAACTTTGCTAGTACATCTTCTTGGGTATTTGATACCGGTTGTGGTTCTCACCTTTGTAATCATGTACAGGGGCTGAGGGACGTGCAAGCACTAGCCAAGGGTGACGTGGACCTACGCATGGAAAATGGAGCTAAGGTAGCCGCAGTTTCCGTGGGCACCTACGTTCTTCTTTTGCCTAATGGTTTAGAGTTGTATTTAAATAATTGCTATTATGTACCAACTCTTACCAAGAACATTATCTCCATTTCCGTGTTAGACATGGAAGGATTTTCATTTTGCATTAAGAACAACGGTTGTACTTTTTCACTTAATGAAATGGTTTATGGCGAGGCCATTTCTATTAGAGGTATTTATGTTTTAGATATTGCAAAAGAGGTCTATCATATAGAAAACAAGAAGTTCAAAACAGGTGAACCTAATCAATCATACCATTGGCATTGTCGTTTAGGGCACATAAATGAACGACGCATAAAGAGACTTGTTTCATCTAAAGTACTCAAACCATTCGATTACGAATCTTATGGCGTATGCGAATCTTGTCTTCTAGGCAAGATGACTCGTGCTCCTTTTACGGGAAAAGGGACACGAGCAAGTGAAGTATTAGCACTTATACATACGGATGTATGTGGTCCAATGACTATCCAAGCTAGAGGTGGTTATCCCTACTTCATGATTTTTACAGACACTTTGATGTTGAGATATGGATCTTCTCTTGATGAGGCATAAAAGTGATGCTATTGAAAAATTCAAAGAATTTCAAAATGAAGTAGAAAACCAATTGAATAAAAAGATTAAAACCCTACGATCCGATCGTGGTGGTAAATACTTGAACAATGAATTTGATTCACACCTAAAAGATTGTGGTATAGTATCACAATGGACTCCTCCTGGAACACCTCAATTAAACGGTGTGTCCGAAAGGAGAAATCAAACTTTATTAGATATGGTTCGATCTATGATGAGTCTAACAGAGCTTTCTGATTATTTTTGGGGTTTTGCTATCTTATCTGCAATATTTTCACTAAATCGAAGCCCGACTAAAGCGGCAAACAAAACTCCATATGAGATATGGACAGGGAAAGTCCCTTATTTGTCGTTTATGAGAATTTGGGGATGCGAGCTTTTGTTAAGAATAAGTCTGACGATAAACTCGCACCCAAATCTGACAAATGTCTGTTTATAGGATATCCAAAGGAATCACGTGCTTATTACTTCTACAATAAACACGAGGACAAAGTGTTTGTGTCTCGTGATGCAGTCTTTGTAGAAAATGATTTTATTTCTAAAAGACACAGGGAAATTTGACTTGATGAAGGGTAAGAGCCACAACAAAAGGAATGACGAGGAAAACGTTCCCTCTTCCGTCTGGTACGGTCATTATTCCTTCGGAACCTAAAAGGTCAAGCAGAATTAGTCATCCACCTTATAGATACCTTGGTATTATAGAGGAAGGTGATGACTATAATGTTTTACTTTTTGAAAGTAACGAACCTACTACCTACAAAGCAGCCATTTCTAGTCCCGACTCAAAGCTATGGCTAGGAGCCATGCAATCCGAAATGGATTCTATGTACGACAATCAAGTATGGTACTTGGTTGATTTACCTAAGGAGGTACTCCATCTCAGTGTAAGTGGATCTATAAGATCAAAAGCGGCATAGATAAAACATAATGATGTTTACAAAGCTAGATTGGTGGCAAAAGGTTTCACCCAAGTTCATGGTCTTCACTATGACGAAACCTTCGCCCCAATCGCCATGCTTCGATCCATAAGGATTATCTTAGCGGTTGCCGCATTTCATAATTATGAGATTTGGCAAATGGATGTCAAAACCGCCTTCTTGAATGGTATTCTAGAAGAGGAAGTGTACATGACACAACCTGAAGGTTTTGTGGATCCATCAAACCCTAAGAAGGTATGCAAACTTAAGAGATCCATCTATGTTCTTAAGCAAGCATCCAGGAGTTGGAATCATCGTTTCGATCATGTAATTAAACAAAATGGTTTCCCTTTCGAAGGTCGAGGAACCGTGTTTATACATGAAGTTTAGTGGGAGTAAAGTCACTTTTCTAGTCTTGTATGTAGATGACATACTACTCATTGGGAATGATATTCCAATGCTCACTTCTGTAAAGGAGTGGCTAGGAATACATTTCCAAATGAAAGACTTAGGAGAGGCCCAGCGCATCTTAGGTATCCGGATCTATAGGGATAGATCTAAAAGGATACTAGCATTAAGTCAAGAGACTTATATTGATAAGATTCTTGATCGGTTCAACATGAAAGACTCTAAGAGAGGCTTTATTCCTATGGGAAGTGGGATCACCTTTGAGCAAGTCAGAGTGCCCTACGAAAACCGAGGAGATTGAACGCATGAAATTGATCCCTTACGCTTCAGCCGTTGGATCAATCATGTATGCTATGATGTGCACTCGTCCCGACGTTTCATATGCTTTGAGCATGACAAGTCGTTACCAAGCAAATCCAGGTGAGAGTCACTGGATAGCCGTAAAGAACATCCTGAAGTACTTAAGAAGGACCAAGGATTCGTTCTTAGTGTTTGGAGGCGAGACTGAGTTACGTTTAAAGGGTTACACAGATGCCAGTTTCCAAACAGATAGGGATGATATGAAATCCCAATCCGGCTACGTTTATATGATGAATGGAGGAGCTGTTTGCTGGAAGAGTTTCAAGCAAAGCGTTACATCGGATTCTACAACAGAAGCAGAGTACCTTGCAGCATCTGAAGCTGCAAAGGAAGCTGTGTGGATTCGGTAATTTTTGGAAGGACTAACAGTAGTCCCTACTGCCAAAGATCCTATCACAATTTATTGTGATAACAGTGGGGCTATTTTTCAGGCAAAAGAGCCCAAGTCTAGTAACAAGTCTAGACAAGTACTTAGGAAATATCATGTAATTAGAGATTACGTGGACAGAAAGGAAATTGACATTTGTAAGGTTGGGACAGATGACAACATTGCTGATCCTTTAACCAAGCCTTTGTCAAAGGCTAAGCATGATGGGCATGTCGTCACAATGGGATTGAGACGTGTACCAGAATTTCTTTAGATTATGTAATATGTAATAATTGAATGATGTATTAATTATTTCATATATGATAATTGCATTCATTGTTCGAGTTTTATTTTAAACTCTTTTATTTAGTTTGACTAAATTCAATACTTTGTTTATCCGAATAGATTGTTGGACCCTATTCAATTGAATAGGACGAACTTAGTAATTTGTCCCTAGTAACTCAATGAGGTGACGTCTCGAAATGACTAGATTGTAAGTCGATCGATGGTTGGTTCAGCACCATGGGGTCATGGAGATGACTGGTCGTTTACATAGACAGACTGTATGACACTCTGTCGGACAGTGACATGGTAGAGACCCTTAAATCAATTATTTGATGCCTGGTCGTGGCAGGGTCTTCTATCTTATTCCTATAAGTCGATTTTTTTGACTGGCGACCGTCTATCTGAGTCGGTGCAGTTTCCGATTGGTTTTGGTTGATGTTCTAGGTCGTGCCGTGAAAGGAGGCCGATGGACATCTTCTGGATCATGGTGATCTTCATCATACAGAGTAGATGGATCAACAGGAATTGTCCACCCACGTTGGGTAAAAACATCTTTAGGCCACTCGAGGAGAAGTTACTGTAAATGCGTGGCCACGCTCGGAAAGAGATCTATGGTAGATTTTCCGGTCAGACAGTTACTCTCCCTATCGAGAAAACCACTCTAGATATTGTCAATCGCAAGTGCGACCTGAAAGACACCTTGCGTTGAGTGGGATATGTGATAAAGAGACAAGAGAATTGGTGACGCACACTTGTGTCAGACAAGTGGGAGATTGTTGGAGTAGGTGTCCTCCACAATAGTGCGCCACATAATAAATCTTATTATGGAATATAATTGGGATAATTATTGACTATATATATGATTAGTCAGTTGATTAACGTAAAATCAATAACGGTTGGCTAACTAGAGTTTGACGTTATTGTCGTTTGACGGCGGTGATCAACTGATCCCTTTCGGTCACACCTAAAGGATGAACTCCAAATAGTACCTAATTATTTGTATACGATACAGTTAATTAGTACATTACATATATTCGATATGTACGAGAGTTAATTGTTAGAAATTGAGTTAAGAACTCAAATTCGATTAAACTTATTTTTCAATTATGCGATAATTGACTACTAAATTTATATCTTATTTTAATACGATTAAATAAGATTTAACTTAGTAATTAATCGTTAAATTACTAAATTAGTTGAGGTTTTGAGATAGAGGTAATTAGTTAATTATATTTACAAAGAGTTGTAAAATAAATTAACTAAGCATTGTGGGATCCATTATATATTGATATAATGGTAAAATATTACTTAAAATGTTAAGTATATATTATTCATTTATTTGTATCATATAATTGTTATATGATCAAATTAACACTTAATTATACAAGATAATGCATATGATTAATAAGTATTTGAGGGACAAATATCAAAAATCATAATGGACCAAAATAAGGCTCACATGGCCGGTTGGTATGTAGTGGATAGTGATGATGGTTGCTCTTATTCATACTCACAAGCAACATGTGCTTATGACATGAATAGTAAACCTAAAATCATTTTATTCACTACAACACATTACCACTTTGCATGGCAATAAAATAAGAAGAAAAAAGACCTCTTTTGGTGATGTAGAGGCCGGCCCTCATGGCTATAAAAAGAGAACAATTGTTGTTCATTTCTTTACTAGTTCATTCTTGCTTATTTCATACATCTCTCAAAACTAAACTTCTCTCTAAAAAACTCTGATATACTAATATTTCTTAAGTATTACTAATGTAGTAATATAGTCTAATATTAGTAGTATAATATCTATCTTATTATCTAGTTAATAATCAGAGTAGATTATTTGGGTTCATCTTGGTGCAACTTAGAGGAGATCTTCTATTTTGGAGATTACTTGTGTTCATCCATATTAATAGCTCAAGAACAACAAGAAGGAGTTCTTGTTGTGCCCATATTATTTCCATATCAATGTGAGGAAATTTCTTCTTTTATATAAATGTCTTTATATTTGCATGCATGTTACATAGATCATTAAATACTAAATTAACAAGTAATTTAGCAAATAATTAGAGGAGTCTAATTAAGGTCTATGGACTTTCACCGGCTGTCGGCTACCCGGGTGGATCCTATGTCATACGAGAAAATGAAGGAAGAATTAAGGTGTGTCTTAGCCGGTCGGCTGACCGGCTGCCGGTCGGCTGGCAGAGACCAAAGTAATACCAAAATGCACGTAAATGTCAGCCGGTTAGCTGACCGGCGGCCGGTCGGGCGGCTGGGACCAAATGTACACGAAATCAACACTTAACACCCATGAATATCAACCAAAACTCAACTATCATCATCAAATACTCAATTCTCACTAACAATTATCAACTAACAACAACTATCATCAACAACACAATTCCTAGGACTAATCATCCTATTCTAAATACGATCACTCTCATCAAAAACACATTATAAACACGTAATGATATCGAGTAACCCTTCACCGTTACCTTTTCGCGTCTTTAATCCTCGTCTAGGTCCTCCTCTACTAAGTAGTAGTCTTTGTCGAGGTCTTGGAGGTCACCACCTACAATTAGACAACAAAAGATGAATATACTTCACCTTTGAGAAACACGGATAATTTGAAACGTGAGAAAGACGGTAATTTTATTACCAATTAAGATAGAGGACGATGAGAGGAAAAGATTAAGACGAAATTTAGCGGGTTTGAGCAAGTCAAGAAAGAGTAGTGTCGATTTTGAGTTTGATCAAGTATGGAGTTTATGGTGTTGGTGGTTACTTGGTGAGGAAGAAGGAGTAAGTTGTGAGTGAGGGAGTTAGGGTTTAAAGGAGTATAAGGGAGTAAGTGGAAAAACATGGGAAAAAGCCCATAAGCGCCTTAAGACGTAACTCACTCGGAATCTCGAGTAAAGTCCGAAAACGAACTCGGATTTCTTAAAATAGACACGGGAAATTAAATTCTAGACTAAATCTAAATTTCGCTGAAAAGTATCCGTCAAATATTTTTACTATAAAAATAGGGTATATTTACGGGTGTTACAATCACTCCACCTTTTAAAAAGTTTCGCCCTCGAAACTTGAGCGAAAGAAAGATACCTTAATCGAATAGGCTTGGATATTTAATACGCATAGAAGCTTCCGTTTCCCACGTCTCTTCTTCAACATTAGCACATCTCCACAAAATTTTCACTAAAGGCACCACTTTACTTCTCAACTTCTTCTCCTTGCGATCTAGAATGCGGATCGGCTTCTTTTTAAAGGACAGATTCGGTTCTAGCTCGGGCATTTTAGCTTGAAAAACATGACTTGGATCACTAATGTACTTCCTCAATTGAGAAACATGGAAGACATCATGAAATTTATTCAAATTCGGGGGCAAGTCCAACTTGTAAGCTACGACACCAATCCTTTTCACAATATCAAAGGATCCAATGTATTTCGGGCTCAATTTACCCTTTACACCAAACCTTTTAACACCCTTCATCGGAGATACATTCAAGAACACTTTATCTCCAACTTCAAATTCCGACGGTCTTCTTCGGACATCGGCATAAGATTTTTGTCGGTCTTGAGCGGCTTTCATTCTATCACGAATGACCTTCACATGATCAATGGTTTCAACAAGAACATCGGAACCTAAGTCACGAACATCACTCAATTGATCCCAACAAATAGGACTTTGGCATTTTCTTCCATAGAGAGCTTCATAAGGACCCATCTTGATCGAGGCATGATAACTATTGTTGTAAGAAAACTCCACCAACGGTAGACTCTTTTCCCAACTAGATTGGAAGTCGAGTGCACAAGCCCTAAGCAAGTCTTCTAGCAATTTGGCTAGCCACCCAAGCATAGCCTCCTTGGTGATTGTCTTCTCTACGAGGAGGGACTTGCTCGGCATGAGCATTAGCTGCATCTTGTTGATTCTTCAACACTTGCGTAAGAGCTTCTAGCATAACATTTTCTACTAGTCGAGGTCTAACCATCTTCATAAGAAACAAAAACAAAACAAGTTAATCCTAACACCTAACATAAACAAATAGACTACCAAGTAAAGTTCTTAACTTCTACCCATCTCTCATTTATTATTTCAAGGTCAAGTAGTTTATGTTTAGGGTTCATGTGTGTGCGTCGGGAGCGTTAAAGCTTTGATACCAACTGTGACCACTCTCGCGATTGCGGAAATAAAACATAACAAGCATGTGATGTAACAACCCGAAAAGTACCCAATTTTTCTAGTAAAAATATTTAATAACACTTTTCAGCAGACTTAAGTTTTTAAAATAGAATTTATTGTTTCGAGTCGTATTTTGAAATTCCGAGTTCCTATTTGGAAATTCTGAGAGATTTCATGAAAAGACCGTTTTTAGTCATCTTTGACTTTTCTCGACTTTTAAGTCGTCTTTGACTTTTTCTTGACTTTTTAAAGTCGTCATTGACTTTTCTTGACTTTTAAGTCGTCATAAACTTTTCTTGACTTTTAAGTCATCTTTGACTTTTCTTGACTTTTAAGTCAACTTTGACTTTCGTTGACTTTTTCCCGACTCGCCTTATAAGTTTGAAGACCGAAATTTTATTTAAAAAAATAATATTTTTGATTTATTTTTATTTAGATTTATTAGAATTTATGATAATTTAATAAAATTATTTTGAATTTATTCGGAATTTATAATAAGGTTTTACGGTTTAAACCCGGGAATCATTTAACTATTCCCGACTCATCGTAAATCCCGAATCAAACCCGAAACTCGACTTTGGCATGAGTCACGCGCCTATGTCATCTTTTTCCACTCACCTTAAGATCTTTTGATTAATATGATTAAACTAATAATAATATCTAAGATATTTACAACTTTATCGATCCGTCCGTTTAAATTACGCAAATCGAGCAAAATCAGACCCGGTTCCTACCTATTTCACACGGCTCTTCCACCTCTCTTAGACCATGATATTTTCATTTCTTTTGATTACAATAACATAATATCTTGATATTTAATTTAATTAACTTAATATTTAATCAATTACCGTAATATAATTATTAAACGCGAGTCAATTCCGTAACAACAATTTCAAAACCCGACTTCCTAATCCCTCTATATTTACACGGCTCCCTCACCACACTTTACTCACTAACAACTTTTCATTTTTCAATAAATCAAATTAAGATCTAATTAATCGTTCTTCATCGTTCTTCATTTGTTCTTGAGCGTTCTTCATTCGTTCTTCGTCGTTCTTGAGCAAAATCATCATAAAACCTTCATTTCTTATTCAAATCCGTCCTAACTTATATTTCTAGAACCTCCTCTTCGCTCTCCATCTTCAAGTACGGGTTAATTTCAATTCCGACAAAATCGTTTTCAACACTTTAATTATGGAAAATCAAGTTTTTAATTCTAATAATGTTTTTCTTGTCATTTCTTATAGGGGAAGATTTTGAAGACGAGTTTGGTGACTCGTATATTTTAGGAGAAGATTAGAAGACGGGTTTCTTATTTTCTTAGTTCTTATTTTTTTGGTGCTACTAGATTTTGCTAGCTAAGGTAACAATTCCGATTTACTCGACGAATTAATGTCACAAATCTTGTGTTCTTTTGTTTTGGTTCATCTTTTTTTTTAGTTCATATTATTGTTACTTATGATTTTTAGTAGTAACATGACAAGTAGTATGATTTATATGTTGTATGGAATTTTTAATATGTTAGTGTTCTTGACATATTTGTATGATCTATTTATAACCATGATTTTTGTATGAATGATGGTTGAATTGGATGTTAAAATGGTTGTTGATTAATTAAAACATGTTAGAAATAATTTGGTGTGATTGGTGGTGGTGGCCGAATAAAGTGGCCGGAAAAACCAGCCCAAACCGGCCGGTTCAGACCCGGTTCAGGCCGGTTCAGGCCGGTCCAGCCCGGTCTGGATTTGGTCCGGGGATGGTCCTTGGGTGTTGGGTCGATACTTGATTGTTTTGTTGTTGTTTTGACGGGTTTTAAATATGTTAAGCATGCGGGAAAATATTAAGTAACGGTTTTAGAATTTTTAATCAAAACAGCCCAAACCAGGACCGTGGGCCCAGTCCAGGCCCGGTTATGCTCGGCCCAAAATAGTCCGTGGGTCCCCTTCCTCGGACTTGTGACGGTTTTTGAGTTTATTGTTAATTTATCGTGTTTTGTAATATTTAGCAAGTGAGAAATGTTAATAAGTAAAATATTTAATTAAAAGGTTTTTCATAAAATTATTATTTCTCACATGTTAGAAATTATAATACGAGATCGTAGTTTAAGTTGATATCCTTTAAGTCAACACGGTTTTTAGTAAGATTTTATAATTCACATGTTAGAAGTTTTAATAATATAACATGTAATGAATATGTTGATTTTATGTCTGTGTGATAAAGACTCTGTTTCTAGCCGGTTTGACCAAACGGGTTTGGTCAAACTAAGATCTAGTCAGCCCCGTTTTGACTGATGACCCTTCGCGGGACTCGGGTCGGGGATTTGTCTTCAGGTAAGGTTTTATTTAATGAATGAATGAATGAGCCTTAGTAGATATGAGGCGATACGATATTTGAATATGATTTATATGCAATTAGTCACATGATAGGAAGTTTTTCCCGTGACTGTTTAAGTATATGGTTGGTGTCGTGTTGACTAAGTACCCATAGAGAATTATGAGTATATGGCGTCTTGACCATTCTAATTCTAAATGAGTATCTTGGACCATGACATTGATAGGCCCGTACTATCTTTAAACGATAATATAGTTCATGGTTAAATAGTTTTTTGTGTCCCGGCCTCTGGTGGGTTTATATCCAAGCCGGGGGCATGGCGTCCTAAGAGTTTCGCTTTGGGAAGGGAGCCAGCTTAAGTACTAGCCATCTCTGCTTAGGGGGTCGCCTATCAGAGTTTCTCATGTACGGTTATGTAATGAGACAGGGAATGGGGTAGCTGTTGTCGCTAGGTCTGATCAGTCTAGGGCTAGGATGTTTTCCTACCTTGTGGTATAGACTCGAGTTACAGAAGTCGACTATTGA
>JAIUZE010071192.1:0-21120 GCA_022085475.1 Heliosperma pusillum | reverse complement strand
TCCTATCATGTGACTATTTGCATATCAATAATAATCAAATATCATATCGCCTCATATCTACTAAGGCTAATTCATAATTAAATACAACTTTACTTGAAGACAAATCCCCGACCCGAGTCCCGCGACGGGTCATCAGTCAAATCGGGGCTGACTAGATCTTATTTTGACCAAACCCGTTGGATCAAACCGGCTAGAAGCAGAGTCTTTATCACATAGACATAAAATCAACATATTCATTACATGTTATTTTATTACTACTTCTAACATGTGAAGTATCATATTATACCCAAAACCCGCTTGACTTAAACGATACCAATTAACTACGACCTCGTCTTATAATTTCTAACATGTGAGAAATAATATTTTTATGAAAAACCTTTTTAATTAAATATTTTACGTATTAATATTTCCCACTTGCTAAATATTACAAAACACGATAAAAATGACGATAACTCAAAAACCGTCACAAGTCCCAAAGTGGGACCCAAGGGCTGAGTTGGGCCGGACCCCACATGGGCCTGGATGGACCCCACGGCCTGTTTTGGGCAAAAATGGCTGTTTTGACAATTTTATTAAAAACCGTTTCTAATTATTTCCCGCATGCTTATCATAATTAAAACCCGTCAAAACAACAATTAAACAATCAAACATCGACACAACCCAAAAACCAAAACCCGGACCCACCATGGACCACCCCAGACCGGTCTGAACCGGCCTGGACCGGTCTGGTTTGGTCCGGTTCAGCCCCTCCTCCACGGTTCACACAACCAAAGCAACAACCCCAATTTCCAATTAATTCTAACATGTTTTTTAATTACCAACATCCATTTTTAAACATCCAATTCCACCATCCATCATACAAAAATCATTATTATGAATAATCATCAAAATTCATCAAGAACACTAAACATATCAAAATTTCCTAAACAACATAAAAATCATAACTTATTAAAATCATCAAAATTTATCAAGAACACTACACTTGTTAAAATTTCCTACACAACATAAAAATCATAACTTATTAAAAATCATCAAAATTTATCAAGAACACTAAACTTGTTAAAATTTCCTACACAACATAAAAATCATAACTTATTAAAAATCATCAAAATTTATACAACATGATAAAAAAAACAACTACTTATCATATTACTACCAAAATCCATAAATCATAAAAAACATGAACCAAAACAAAGATGAACCAAAATCAAAAGAAACAAAACTAAAGCTATGTTACTAACTAAAATCATAAATACCATAATATGAACCAAAACTAAAAGCCATGTGACATTATTTCGTCGAGTAAATCGGAATTGTTACCTTAGCTAGCAAACCACTTAGCACCAAAATAATAAGAAGTATATATAATAAGAAACCCTCCTACTAATCTTCACCCAAAATATACGAGTCTCCAAACTCGTCTTCAAAATCTTCCCCTATAAGAAAAGACAAGAAAAACATTATTAGAACTTAAAAGATGATTTTCCATAATTAAAGTCTTGAAAACGATTTTGTCGGAATTGGAAATAAAACGTACTTGAAGATGGAGAGCGAAGAGGAGATTCTAAAAATATAAGTTAGGACGGATTTAATTAAGAAATGAAGGTTTTATGATGATTTTGCTCAAGAACGACGAAGAACAAATGAAGAACGACGAAGAACGTTCAAGAACGATGAAGAACGATCAATTTGATCTTAAGTTGATTTGTTGTAAAATAAAAAGTTGTTTGTGAGTAATGGAGGGTGAGGGAGCCGTGTATTATAGAGGAAATATGGAGTCGGATTTTGAAATTGTTGTTACGGAATTGACTCGGTATAATAATTATATTACGGTAATCGATTAAATATAATTAACGATTAAGTTAATTGAACTAAATATCAAGATATTATGTTATTATAATGAAAAGAAAGGAAAATATCAAGGTGAAAGAGAGGACAAAGGAGACGTGTGAAATGGTGAGAAATCGGGTCTGTTTTTAAGCGATTTGCGGAGTTTAAATTGACAGACCGCTAAAGTTACAAATATCTTAGATATTTTTATTAGTTTAATCATATTAATTAAAAGATCTAATATGAGTGAAATATGTGCCATGGGCGTGTGACATGGGTAGGAATCCGGTTCTGATTTTGAGGATTTGCGTAATTTAAACGGACGGATCGATAAAGCTATCAAATCTCTTAGATATTTGTATTAGTTTAACGAAACAATTAAAATATCTCAAGTGAGTTGAAAACGATGACAATGGCTTGGGACTCATGCCAATTCGAGTTTCGATTTTGTTTCGGGATTACATGAGTCGAATAGTTAAATATGACTTCGGTTAAAAACCGTAAAAGTTATTCTTTAAATCCGAATAAATTCAAAATAATTATATTAAATTATGTTAAATCTTAATAAATCTAAATAAAAATAAATCAAAAATATTATTTTTTTTAAATAAAATTTCGGTCTTCAAACTTATGAGGCGAGTCGGGAAAAAGTCAACGGAAGTCAAAGTTGACTGAAAAGTCAAAAAAAGTCAAAGATGACTTAAAAGTCAAGGAAAAGTTTAGGACGACTTAAAAGTCAAGAAAAGTCAATGACGTATTTTAAAAAGTCAAGGAAAGTCAAAGACGACTTAAAAAGTCAAGAAAAGTCAAAGATGACTAAAAACGGTCTTTTCATGAAATCCCTCAGAAATTCCAAATACGAACGCGGAATTTCAAAATAAGACTTGGAACAAAAATTTCTATTTTAAAAACTTAAGTTCTACTGAAAAGTGTTAGTAAATATTTTTACTAGAAAAATCGGGTACTTTTCGGGTTGTTACAAGAACAGAGACATAAAACGACTAGAATAACACACGTCAAGGCAAGAAATAGATATGCAAAATACACAATATAAAACGATATATACCAAGCAAAATCAAGTGCAAATGTTAATTAAGAACTACAAACCACAAGAAATATTGTTAGTTGCCATTGGGCCGAATAGAACAAAGTTTAAACAAGCCAAAATGGACCGAATTGGATTAGTAGTTCAAGAAACAAATAAACAAGGATAAGAAGAGCAAGGCATTGTGGGTAGGCGGGTGAGATTAGAGTGCTTTATAACCGGGCCTAGTGCGGTACTCGAGAGTGGAGAGACGGTCAAGGCACGAGGACACATGTGTAGCTTAAGCGGTGAGGCAAACGTCAAAGTTCCGAACTTTCAAGGAAAGAGCCTCCGTCGCATCAAAGATAGTACACATCCCCTCACGCATTGCCGTACCACTTTTAACCAAAGAACCGCCTTGGCTCACCAAATATGTCATCCGATCCCTTTGCCTATACATTTCTTGTCGACAATCGACAATGTTCCTTTCCAATTTAGCTAGGTGATCATCCACACCCGTCATCCACGCCCTCATCTCACGACTCACACCCGACCCACCTTGGTCATGGGTGGAGCTAGTGGAACCCAATGCACGGTTTGAACAACCTTGTCCAATACCGCATCTATCTTCTTGTCCTGCGCGTCAAGGCGCTCCATCACACGTCCCATGAACATATCCAACCTAGACTCGATTCCCGAAAGCTCAACCCCAACCGGCTGCATCCCGACCGAGCCCCTTTTGGTCAAAAACATCAACTCCGGTCCACAAGCATCCAACTTCATGAATTTTAAGAACGTGTCACACATATCATCCTTGACGGTAATCCCATAATTGTTCACATTTACGACCCTTTTCGACTCAAGGAGCCGTGACACCCACATCCCGTAGGGTAAATCAAGAGTCGAATAAGTCTTGTCATCGGTTACCGAAAAAGCGGTTTGTGAAATACGAGAAAAGACAAGAAAAGGTAAATTAACCCGGTTTCCCTCCAACCAATTCTTCACAACTAACATCTCATAACATGCAATCTTGTCCCGTCCTCCCCAACGCGGAATTACGGTGTTCCATAAGAAATTCAACATAAATTTCAACTTTGGAGAAACACTCCCCGCCAAAACACAACTCGACAAAGAAGCCCCAACATCAAAGTATTTCTTAACTTCCAACTTAGCCATGTCCGTCAGTTCATCCCATGATGTACTCGGATTGATTTTGATTCTATCATCAGGAACCGAAAACAGAGTACAAAAGTCCGTCACGGAAATCGAAACTGAACGGCCATTAATAACGGCATTCAACACTCCATCGGTTAACGAAACAGAAGCGAAAAACTGTATTACCTCAATCGGATAGACTAGGCCCGAAAACTGTGCCACGGTTTCCCATTCTTGAAAATTTAGAAAGTCGTTAAAGAATCCTAAAGCCGCATATTTGTCAACCCAAGCTTTCGGATAATGACGACCCCCATGTATTCCGTACTGAGCAACTCGGTTTACGAGCTTTCTTTCATCTTTCGTGAGACGGAGTTTATCAAGCCCGGAAGATGTTTCTTGAGGCGAAAAATCACGGAATATAACCCGTGTAGTTACCTCGGGAACCGTGGCGATCGTTTTGATTGTAGCTTCTTCTTGAACTCTAGCTTTGCCCTTATTTAACCTTCTTCTTTTTGTACCCTCAAGACCCGTACCGGACCCGGTTTGGCTCATGGTAGGTGATTTTTGTGTGGGATTAGGAGAGGTATTTGTGGGCATGCTAGGCTTAGGAGTTTTTGGGTTTGGGTTTTTGGAGATTTTTGATCTAGTGGAAGCCATGGATGAAGGTTGAAAGGTTTTGGGTAATTGTTTTTTTTGTTGTTGTGGGTGCCGTGAGGAAGGAGAAGGAGTAAAAAAAATTGGTGAAGTGTTTTGATGGTGAAAGTGATGGGTAATTATGAGGTGTAAGAATTTGGGTATTGTGCTTTTGTACTTGGCACATGGGGTACCGGCTCCAAGACCCCTATTTCCTTTTTTTTTTTTTTTTTTTGGGAATTTTTGTAGGAAAGGGAATCTTGGATAGTTAATTGTTGTGATATGGTATGGATAGAATTTGGTAAATAAAAAGATATGGTTGGGTGATTTTATTTGAGAATTTCGGCCAAAGTGAAATACATGGGTAGAATTTGGTTCAATTTTGGAAAGTGAAAAAGATAGGTTTTTGGCAAATATGTGGTTCATAATTCAATTTCCATAAAACACTTAATATGCAAGATACTCACGTAAAATATATTATATTAAACACAAATATACTAGCAATGAAATATGCGGACACAGTCATACAATCTCGTCTTATTCTAGCCAGTCACGCAGGTTCACAAAATAAATAAGATGAATTTAATTGCTACCGATTAAACCAATTTCCAACCGCAAAATCTCTAAACGTCTTCTCGCTAACGCCTTTGTTAAAATGTCAGCCCATTGATTGTCAGTACTACAAAATTCGAGTTTAATGTTGCCCTTTTCTACATGGTCACGCAAAAAATGATGTCTAATGTCTATATGCTTAGTACGAGAATGCTGAGCTGGGTTCTTAGAAATAATAATAGCACTCGTATTATCACAGAAAACAGGCATACATCCAACATTAACACCATAATCACATAGTTGTTGCTTTAACCAAAGTAGTTGAGAACATACCAGTCCTGCAGCGATATATTCGGCTTCTGCAGTAGATAACGCAACCGAATTTTGCTTCTTTGAGCCCCAAGTAATTATGCATGGTCCAACAAACGTAGCAAATCCAGAGGTACTTTTTCTATCTAAAGAACATCCCGCATAATCTGCGTCTGAATATCCTACTAGATCGAAATTGCACTCAAGTGGATACCATAAATATAAGTTAGATGTACCAATTAAATATCTCAAGATACGTTTAACTGCAATCATATGTGATTCCTTAGGACATGATTGAAATCTAGCGCAGACACATACACTGAACATAATGTCAGGCCTACTTGCAGTTAAATATAATAAAGAACCAATCATACCTCGATATGTAGTCTCATCTACGGACTTACCATTTTCGTCCAAGGTCAACTTTTTATCAGTTACCATAGGTGTGTCCATTGGATGAGCGTTCTCCATAACAAATTTTATGATTAGCTCCTTGACATATTTTTGATGGTGAATCTTTATTCCTTCTTTGGTTTGTTGAATCTGCAGTCCTAGGAAGAATTTCAATTCTCCCATCATGCTCATTTCAAATTCTGAGGTCATTAGATCTGAAAAATACTTGCACAATTTATTGTTAGTAGAACCAAAGATAATATCGTCTACATAAATTTGAGTAACAAGTAAATCAGAACCCTCGGATTTTAGAAATAGGGTTTTGTCGACAGATCCTCTTTTAAAATTATTTTGCAATAAAAACTTTGACAATCTGTCGTACCAAGCCCTAGGCGCTTGTTTCAAACCATATAAAGCTTTATCGAGTTTAAAAACATGGTTTTGAAACTTGCTATTTAAAAATCCAGGAGGTTGTTCAACAAAAACCTCTTCTTCCAAATAACCTTTAAGAAATGCAGTCTTAACGTCCATTTGGAACAATTTCATTCCTTTATGAGCTGCGAAGGCGATGAGCAAGCGAATAGCTTCAAGTCTTGCTACTGGCGCGAATGTCTCGTCATAATCAATCCCCTCTTGTTGATTATAACCTTGAACGACCAATCGAGCCTTATTGTGAACTATAACTCCTGAGTCATCCAATTTATTTCTGAATACCCATCGAGTCCCAATCACAGTTCGATTAGAAGGTCGTGGCACAAGGTGCCATACTTTATTGCGTTCGAACTGTTGAAGCTCCTCTTGCATAGCCACAATCCAGTCGGATTCTGCAAGTGCTTCCTTGATGTTGGTAGGCTCTATGGTAGATAGAAATGAATAGAATGAACAAAAGTTATTTAATGTTCGCATGGTTTGAACTCCCTTATTCAAACTTCCTAGGATACTATCCATAGGATGAGAACTCTTATATTTCCATTTTTTAGAGTTCCTAGGCTCATCATCATCTGATGAACTCTCATTTTCCTCAAATGATTCAGAATCAAGATTGGTTCCCCCTGAGTTGGACTCTGGGGTTATAGCTGAAGTTGGTACAACTTCAGTTACACCATCTTGGTTCTGGTTCAAAGTTATAACATCATCAGCTATAACTTCAGTTTCCTTTTCCTTGTTTTGATAAGAGACATTCGTATCATCAATAATTGTCTCAATTCTCTGTTCAAGGTCATTTGCGGATTTATCAAGTTCATCATTGATTCCTTCAAAAACTTCTTCATTATTATCTGGCACGTCATCTCTGGAGAGGCGAAAGTCTGGATCATTCAAGTCTTCTTCTTCATTCTGTTCAACTTGCTCAGGCACATTATCTTCTTCAAATACAACATGAACACTTTCTTCTATGCACAAAGTTCTTTTATTAAAAACTTTAAAAGCTTTACTATGATTAGAATAACCAACAAACACAGCCTCGTCACTTCGTGGATCGAATTTGCTCAAATTACTTTTTCCATTATTATGGACAAAACACTTACTCCCGAAGCAACGAAGGTGAGCTATATTGGGTTTTCTCCCTCTTAAAAGTTCATAGGGAGTCTTTTTGAGAATAGGTCTAATCATAGCTTTATTGTGCACATAGCATGCAGTACTAATGGCTTCTGCCCAAAAGCTCTTAGGAAGGCCACTACACAAAAGCATAGTGCAGGCCATGTCTTCTAATGTTCTATTCATACGTTCCACGACACCATTTAGTTGTGGGGTTCGTGGTGCAGAAAAGTTATGTCCTACACCATTCTCCTTACAATATTCTATAAAAGCTTGATTATCAAATTCGGTGCCATGGTCCGTACGAATGGAAACTAACTTTTTATCGTACTTGTTTTGGGCGAGCTTCATTAGTACTACAAACTCAACGAAAGTTTCATCTTTAGTAAATAGAAAGATAGGCCATACATACCTTGAGTAGTCGTCGACTAGGACGAATACGTACCTTAATCCACCGCGGCTTCTAACTTTCATAGGTCCACACAAATCCATGTGTACCAACTCAAGTGGACGCTCTGTACTTACTACTCGTTTTGGTTTGAATGAAGATCTAACTTGCTTACAATGGGCACATGAGTCACACATCTTTTTTGTTCAAATTTGATTGAGGGTAGACCCTCAACTAAATCCCAAGACTTGAGTTTCTTTAAAATCGTTGGACTGATGTGTGCAAACCTCTTGTGCCACAAGCATGAATCATCCACGGTGACTTTCATGCACGTAAAGGAACTTGTAGTGGCTTTGTTTAAATCAATCATATACACGTTCCGTTTACGTAAGCCTTCTAAGATAACAGTACTAGTACCTTCAATTATGATACGACAAACATTTGAATGAAAAACGACTTTATTGCCTTTGTCACATAATTGAGAGATACTTAGCAAGTTATGCTTAAGACCATCTACCAGATATACATTATTAATAGCATGAGAAGAAGATATACCAATCTTGCCTACACTGATTATATTACCCTTCTTATTGTCTCCAAAGGTGACCTTGCCACCGTTGAAGGGTTCTAGTGAAAGAAATAAAATTCTTGTTTCCGGTCATGTGTCTCGAACACCCACTGTCGAGATACCATAGATTATTTTCTTTCTCTATTATCTGCAAGAGAATCAAATACAGCTTTTAGGTACCCACGCTAAGTTGGGTCCTTTTTGGTTAGTGATTCTATATATTTGATCCTTCCTAACCCATATCTGTTTGACAATTCTTTTCTTCTTAAGATAGGGTTGTCTAGGTTTATTGTAGTTATTGTTATTGTTGCGACGCACATTAGGTTTAAATGACTGCTTCTGATTCACATAAGGTTTAGATTTTGAAGGTACAGATGTGTAATCGAAAGCTATGTCATAAAACCATCTGAACTCATTATTTCTAACCTCATCACGTTGAGATTCAGGTTCAGACTCATTAACACTAGACACGTCATGTTCTTTAACGAACTCAGTTTGATTTTTGTTGTCGTTGACATATTTAGCACAATTATCTTTAACATGACCGTTGTGACCACAATAATTGCAAATCAGATATTCTGAAAGATTAACATACTTCCTTCTTCTGAAATCACGGTCAGAAGGAGTGGATTCGCACTTATCATGGTCTCTACGACTATAACATTCATGACCTAGACCCATCTTCATGTTATTGTTAGACTGTTCGGTAAGGAAGTCTAAGACCTTTTGACTTCCTTCCCACTTATCATGAACTTTTCGTGCATGTAGGAGCAATTCCTTCAAAGACTGAATTTCTTTTTCACATGACGAATGGTCTACATTCGAGTCTTTGGAGGGATTGTTCTTTTTGAAATTTTCACGAAAATCATTGAAACGTTTGTTCAAGATAAGTTTCTCCTCATTATGTTGACTTTTGGCTTGGGAGAATTCAGCCTTTATATCTTTCAATTGCTGAGAGAGAAAGGAGTTTACTTTCTCGTGATCAAGGATAACACCTTCCTTTGCCTTAGCTTCAGATTGTAAAAGCTCATTGACTTTCTTCAATTCTAAAGTTATAGCTTCATTAGCTATAACTTTGGCTTGAAGATGCTTAATGTTGAGCTTTAACTCTGAGATTATAGCTTCATTAGCTATAACTTTAGACTCAAGAGCTTCTTTCTCAACATTTGTCTTGTCTGAGGCTATAGCTGAAGTTGCCATAACTTTAGACTTGAGCTTTTTAGCTTTGGCCTTTAGAAGTTGGTTTTCCTCAGCAATATCAAGAATTTGTTCTTTAAGATCTTTTAATTCAAGACTCTGTTCATGACAATGGTCTAATGCTTCTTCAAAATACTTAATTAAAGACTTCTTAGATAAATTCTAAACTTGCTTTTTAAGTTCAAGATGACTAACCTCTTCGTCATCTTCTGAATCTGGTTCTGAATCTGAGTTGCTAACAAGACACATCTCGGATTCGCTTTCATTGTCACTGTCAGAAATTAGGTCAAGACTGACGTTGCTTAGGCACAAGTTGGCGACTTCCTCTTCCTCTGACTCGTCGTCCTCTGTGTCGAGATCTCCCCAGCAATAAGCCATCATCACTTGCTTGAATTCCTTCTTGGTTTTGTCTCGTTGATTTGTGTCTTTGATTTTCTTCCATGTGGGGCAATCTTTGATCATGTGATCATTATCCCCACATTTGAAGCAACCACGACTTGCGAGAGACCCTTTTGACTCAATTGGCTTTTTGTAAGATTTATTAGTGTTATTGTTAAACGTTTTCCCTTGTGGTTTATTAAAGAATTTTTTCTTAAAACGTCTAGCAAATAACACTGTTTCATCTTCAAGATTCGAATCATGCCTTTCACTGGATTCGGCTTGTAGAGCAACTTTCTTGCTATTACTATCATTTGCCTCATCTTCATCAAGAGTAATCTCGTGAGCCATTAGGGTTCCAAGTAACTCTTGATAAGATAGGTCAGATAGGTCTTTACATTCCTCAATTACCGTCACCTTAGGTCTCCATCGTTTAGATAGACTTCTAAGGATCTTCCTGGCAATTTCCTCGGAGTCAAAAGTTTTTCCAAGATTTTTCAATTCATTAATGATACTAGAGAAGCGAGTGGACATGCTGTCAAGCGATTCATTTTGTTCCATGAAGAACAGTTCCTATTTTCGCATAAGTAGTGCAATACGTTGCTTTTTGACAACAGTTGTCCCTTCATAAGCTAACTCAAGACCATCCCATATTTCCTTGGCAGTAGAACTAGATGAGAAACGATCAAATTCAGTATGGGTCATGCCGTTTTGCAACAGACTGATAGCCTTTGAATTTTTCTCATCTTTCTTATAATCTGCCTCAACATAGTCATCTTCTTTCTTTTCGATGGAAGTGCCAGTGGCCGTTCCAAGCATGATCTTATTAGGACCATTCTTAATGATTAGCCAACCCTCCCAATCGTTACCCTTTATGAAATGGGTCATCATATTTTTCCATAGACTGTAGTTCTTCCCATCGAATACGGGACACTTCAGATGTTTGGAATCCATTAAAATAAAATTAAATGCAGCGGAAAATAAATAAAAATAAAAAGATAAATGGATCAGACTCCTTGCTGTAAGGCCATCAAGAGCACGAGGCTCTGATACCAATTGTAGAGTCTATTGATCGAATACGAAAGAGGGGGGGGGGGGTGAATTGAGTATTAAAAACTAGCCCCACTTTTTCTATTTATATGATATGTAATTAATTATTTGATCTTATGAATTAAAATCAAATAATTAATTAATCAAAGTAAGAGCGAATAACGAAATAATGAAAAGTAAAGAGATAAGAGAGAGGCACACGATTTTTGAAGTGGTTCAGTTTCACACGTTGAAACCTACGTCCACTATTCTCGATTAATAATTTTTAGTACCTTTCTACGGATTACAAAAATTACTCCCAACTCTACCGATAAGCAACACTATGATTAACTCAAGTTGAATATCGCTAAATACTCTATACTATCTTACGCTAATAAGAAAGTACAATATAACTCACACAAATTCCCGTTAAAGAATTGTAAGCTTATAATGATGTACTATTATCCAATAACGTATTTCACTCAAGTGATTGATAATAATTGATGCACGACCCTTTTGAAAACAAACTCTAAAAATAATAAATATTTGCTCAAATGTTTGCTTTAAAACGATTTTGGAAAATCAACACAAGTAAAATATGTAACCGTGTAAAGTATGTGTATTTCGTGTATTTTGCAATTTGTATGTGAATGAGTATTTATAGTAGTAGAATCATAATAGATCTAAAACCCTAGTATAATATTTAATAAAGATACTTATCTTATCATAAAATAATATTTGCTTATCTTTTAGAAATATCTTTATCTCAAAATATTATTTGGTTTTATCTTATAGAAATATATTTATCTTAATATCTCAAAATATTGTTGTAACGATATAGTAGAATCCTAGATTAGGTAAACAAGGAAAACAACCTATGGAGGCCGAAATTCCTAGCTCACGAAACCCTAGGAGGCATGCATCCCTAGGTGGCACAAACACTAGGTTTCACGAAACCCTAGGTGGCTCAAACACTAGGTGGGCTAATTAGGTTAACAACAAATTGAGATAGAATATATTAGAAACCCTAGGTAGCATGACAACCCATAAGTTGTATTACTAACCAATTAGATCTCATAAAAGTATAGTCTCTAATAAAATTTTTATAAAATATAAAAATAAGCTTTCACTTTTGAAAACAACATTCAAAACATTTTATTCCAACATAAT
This sequence comes from Heliosperma pusillum, assembly GCA_022085475.1. Taxonomy (NCBI): domain Eukaryota; kingdom Viridiplantae; phylum Streptophyta; class Magnoliopsida; order Caryophyllales; family Caryophyllaceae; genus Heliosperma; species Heliosperma pusillum. The sequence continues at coordinate 8,958 of JAIUZE010071192.1, read as the reverse complement.
GCAATCAATTTTATCATCCAAATTCTAGACTACAAGCTATACTTTTGAACATAAAACTCTCGAATGGATTGGAAGACGTTACCGAATGACGACTATACTATCTAAAATCTTCACAAAAGATCTTCAGTATAAGGCTCATCTCTTCATCTTGATCACAAAGACCCTCCATCTCGAGTCTTGTGTAGTTTGATGTAGATCTTGTTTGAAGCGATTTTCCTTAAAGTTATGCCTGGTTAGCTATAACTTCCATGATCACTTCCAAAGTTATTCCTGAAGTTTTTATAACTTTGTCTCACAAACTTTATCAAAGTTATGCCTAACTTTGATCTTTCTTCTCATAATTGTTGCTAGCTATAATAAGACTAAAGCACACAATTACACGCATATGATATATCGAGTAAAACATATTATTACGTAAACACATGTCATTATCAAAACTATGAAATTAGTCCAACAGTTATTATGTTGTGCTTGTTAATAATGATGTGTCTCTCGATCTAGGAGACATTGGGTGCTAGCAGCGATCAATCCGACCAAGAAGAAAGTCTTTTGGTTGGACTCTTTGCATAAACAACCATCTGAGACCTTTAAGAAGTTGATTATTAAGTAAGTTTATAATACTGATTTGGCACATAATATTAAGTATCAATTATTATTATTAAGTAAGTTTATGTGACTTTCTGGCTCTTTCCTTTTTTAAAGGGCCTTTGAGAAGAAAAGAGCAAACGACGATCAACCCACGGAAGATTCTGATGATGGCTCTACTTTTACTACGATAACAGGGGTACGTGCGCAAATACAATACCTTAATAATTAAGTGCATTAAACTAATTACGCATATACATACATATGTCTTTTTTAATTACGCATTAAACTAATTGGTAATTGCCTTCTCGTCTCTTCATTTTTTATGTTATAATAGGCCCCTAAACAGCCGGATAGCATACAATGTGCATACTACGTTTGTCGTTTCATGTTGGAGATTATTAGGCGAAGATATATCATCATTCCAGAAAGAGTTAGTAGTTTAATGTAGCTATTAATACTTTTTTTCATTAGAGCTGATATCTTTGTTGCTATATATGATCGATGTTGCTATGTATGCCTATACTGTTGTTACCCTACTGATCGATGTCTTTTATTTGTTTTATCCGCAGTATGCAATCAGCACGCCACATGTCCCTGAGTACAAAAAGCACCATATAGACGAGGTAAGGGACTTGTGGGGCAAATACGTCCTTGAACATTATTGTAAGAAAGAATAAATGAAACTTAGATTATTTTGGAAGCAGATAGGGAACTTTAATTTGTAGAAGTCATTAGAGCAAATTGTAAGTATGAATTGCTCTGAAGGAGATCATTTTAGTTGTATATATCATTTTGCTGCTGCTGTACATAAATTGCTCTGTTCATGAATTGCTCTGATTTATATATAGATATATCATTTTGCTGAAAGTGGTTTATGCGTGCTGCTACTGCTGCTGATTTATGCAGGATTTTCACTGGCAGGGGAACAAATTACAATTTTTTCAAAAACAATAATAAAAATAATAACAACGGTTTTTTTAAAATTCATTAAAAGCGTTGTTACATATTTCCCACCAAAACTAATCATACCTTTAACAACGGTGTATTCTGATATACATGTTGTTATTAAAACTTTCCACAACGGCTTCTTTAGTATACTCCGTTGTAATTAACTATATTCACAACGGGTTTGAAAAACTAAAGCGTTGTTATAATCTTTCCCACCAAAACTACACACATTTAACAACGGTTTCTTTTAACAGAACCGTTGTTGTATCTTTCCCACCAAAATTATTCACACGTTTTAACAACAGTTATCTAGTAATAACAACGACTTTTTACCGTTGTTAAAAATATTCACAATGGTTTTTTCATTAAATATGTAACACCCCCATAATCCATTATATTTAAAATAGAGTTTTCATGTAAAATTCGGAATATGGATGTGTCACATTTGAACCAATTGTAGTATAAGTATTTAAATCATGTAATTCAAAGGGGGAAATGTCCACGTGAATTAAAAACCAAAGAGTAAAATCCGATTACAACCAAATCCAAATGCTTGCGGAAGCGAATAAGTTTGATGATGCAAAATAAAGATAATCGTCTAAACATTGGTTTCCAATAAAAACAATAACGCGCGCGCTCTCCTGTGGTTCCCACGTCCTAGTTCCTTGGATTACCTGTCACACGATCTGCTCTCACAATAGTGGTCATAACAGTTCCAATTAAGGACAAAACAAAAGAGGGTCAACAATAATGTTGAGTAAGGTAAACAATCCAAAAATAAATAAATAAGAGTTTTACTTAAAATTTAGAATTCGTAAGAAAGTAGAATACCATTGAGAAGTTCAATTTTCTAAATAAGGAATCCGATCCAAAATAGTTAGTCCTTCCAAATCTTAAAACACTTTCCTTCGAAGAAAACATTTCTTCACTTTCTTTAGTAAGTAATGGATAGAGGCCGTATGGAGAGGATCCCCTCGCCCTAGTCCGGATAAGACGGGGTTCACCAAACCATGTACAATAACTGTCCAAAAATCCCGAGTGTGCACACCCCTCCAAGGGCCAACCCCAAGGAGGAAGATAAGAGGACGGGGTCTCGATCAACTAACCCCAACCAGAAGCTCTGTATAGGAGGTCCCCTTTTATTATTTGGGAACAACCTACCCCTCTACCAAAACCGTTCAAACTAAAAATCAAAACCCTTTCCAAACAATTAAATCCATTTCTTGAGATTAACCATCTCCATAACTTGTACAAAAGATCAAACGGTTTTGGTTTTCAAACTCTTAACAGTTATGAGTCCTTTATTATATTTCAACACTTCAAGGGATGGAATAACATCCATCATTTTTCAATATTTCATCACAATAATCCAAACTTATAATAAATACAATTATAAACATTATACACAATATAACATTTGAAACAAAACTCAATCGTTCAGGAAAAGTGTATGGACAAGCGTTTCCCTTACCTTATGAGCTGGTCTAGATTTAAAGTTCCTCTTCTAAAAATCCCGAGTCTACAATATACATAAAGCACTCGTTACTAAATTATTCAAGTCGGTCCTTAACTAGTTCAAATGGTTTTATGTATTTTACTCGGTTTTTGGTATGTTTCCATTTTGAACGTTTTGTTCCAAGTTTTATTATTAAGAAAGTAAACTAAGTTCATGGTCAGAATATTTAAGAGTATTTTATCAAGTTGGTGCTTTTAGTTTAACAAGTTATAGCTTATACACTTGGTTTATACAAGTTCATTATCTCATACATACTTTACAGTTTTATAGATTCTGAACAGTGACTTAAAAACGTCATAACTCCTTCATTACTTAAATTTTTGTGGTAAGACCAGTGAGGTTGGATTCCTTAAGATGTCCTACAACTTTAAGTGTCAAATATTAACAGTCCAAAAACGAATCTAAGGCCTCTAAACTATCTGTTTAGTAAAACGTGACGGTTTCCGAGTCACAGAAAGTTTTGGGCTGGTTCGGGTGTTTAAATAGTCGAAATATCGGTTTTCAAAAGGCCAACATGCATCTATCTCATTAAAATTTATCATAGTCAAATATCAAGAATTTATCTTTAGTATAACTTTATTTACTAGTGGTCTATTCGAAAATGGTAGATTCTCAACTATCAATCTAAAGAACAATATTTTATTAGATTTCAAGATTGTCATTTGGTGTTGCAAAAATCATATAAAATCAAATACTCAATATTCGTGGACGAAATCAAGTCCAATAGGTCTAGTATTTAGTCTAACAACTTTTATGTCTATACCATGTTAGCCAAAAATAGGTCTAAGATGTACTATTGGTCGGATCTTTAACTAGTGGTCAGAATATGAGTCACAAAATGTTTTTAAGTAGATTACAAAGATTATAAATTCAAATGAGTTGAATCCAGGTCCTAATATACTCTATATTCATTGAAGTTCATTTTGGTAAAAGGGTTTGTCCTCATTAATCCTTTAAGTTACTTTTTAAGACACAACCATTGGGACTAGTAGATTTGATTGTCCAGAATCATGTTCTTATTGTTTGATTTTTCATTTACAAACTACTCAAGGGATTATGACAAAACTTTGTACACTTATCCAAGACAGGAAGACCTACGACATATATTTTTTTCATAGCAATAACACAAGTCTAAGTCGGAGTTTTAATCTGTTAATTATCAACCTCCGGATTTGACACTTTGATGATTGTTTGTGTATAGGTTCTTGCATGCATGTATGAAGACTCTTATAGTTCGTTTAAGGGTTTGTTTTACTTAAGATTAAGTGTTGAATGAGAATGAAATGCTAAGAGTTAGTATTTTAGTCCTTACAAGGTGAAGATCTTAGTGTATAGGCAAGATCCTCCTCCTAGCTTCTCCTTCTTCTTCTTCTTCTTCTTCTTCTTCTTCTTCTTCTTCTTCTTCTTCTTCTTCTTCTTCTTCTCTCTATCTCTCTTCTCTTTTATTTTTGTGTTGATTGTGTTTGAGTGAGCTACTAATTCTGGTGGGAGCTTGAGTTATAGGGTTTATTGAGTGTTGGAGTGAAGGTTTGGAAAGACAAAAAGAGGGATATGGGGAAGGGACTAAATGTAAAAAACCCGAAAAATGCTAATTTTTCTAGTAAAAATATTTACTAACACTTTTCAGTAGAACTTAAGTTTTTAAAATGGGAATTTTTGTTCCGAGTCTTATTTTGAAATTCCGCGTTCGTATTTGGAAATTTTGAGGGATTCCATGAAAAGACCGTTTTTAGTCATCTTTGACTTTTCTTGACTTTTAAGTCGTCTTTGACTTTTCCTTGACTTTTTAAAGTCGTCATTGACTTTTTCTTGACTTTTAAGTCGTCCTAAACTTTTCTTGACTTTTAAGTCATCTTCGACTTTTCTCGACTTTTCAGTCAACTTTGACTTCCGTTGACTTTTCCCGACTCGTCTCATAAGTATGAAGACCGAAATTTTATTTAAAAAAATAATATTTTTGATTTATTTTTATTTAGATTTATTAAGATTTATCATAATTTAATATAATTATTTTGAATTTATTCGGAATTTAAAGAATAACTTTTACGGTTTTAACCGAACGTCATTTAACTATTCCCGACTCATCGTAAAGCGCGAAACAAAATCGAAACTCGACTTTGGCATGAGACACGCGGCCATGTCATCGTTTCCCACTCACTTGAGACATTTTAATTATTTCGATTAAACTAATACAAATATCTTAGATATTTGTTACTTTATCGATCCGTCAACGGAGATTACGCAAATCGAGAAAAATCAGACCCGATATCACCTTGTTCCACACGGCTCTCCTACCCACTAATAGACCTTGATATTTTCATTACTTTTGATTAATATATCATAATATCTAGATAACTATTTACTTTATCGATCAATTAACGAAAATTACGCAAAACGCTCGAAATCAGACCGGAAGTCACCATTTCACACGTCTACTTTAGTCCTCTCTTAGGCCTTGATATTTTGATTACTTTTCATTACAATATCATAATATCTTGATATTTGGTGTAATTAACTTTATCGTTAATTATATTAAATCGTTTACCGTAAAATAATTATTAAACGCGAGTCAATTACGTAACAACAATTTCAAAACTCGACATCCTTATTTGTCTATATGTACACGGCTCAAACCACCATCACTACTCACAAACAACTTTTCATTGAACAACAAATCAAATTAAGATCAAAACATCACTTTCTTTAATCGTTCTTCGTGTTCTTCGTCGTTCATCTTTTGTTCTTCATCGTTCTTGAGCAAAACATTCATAAATCCTTCATTTCTTAATTAAATCCGTCCTAATTTATATTTCTAGGATCTCCTCTTCGCTCCCCATCTTCACGTACGGTTTTATTTCAATTCCGGTAAAATCGTTTTCAACACTTTAATTATGGAAATTCATATTTTTAGTTCTAATAATGTTTTCTTGTTATTTCTTATAGGGGAAGATTTTGAAGACGAGTTTGGAGACTCGTATATTTTGGGTGAAGATTAGTAGGAGGGTTTTCTTATTATATACTTCTTATTATTATTTTTGTGCTAAGTGGTTTGCTAGCTAAGGTAACAATTCCGTTTTACTCGACGAATTAATGTCACATAGCTTTAGTTTTGGTTCATGTTATGGTTATTTATGATTTTAGTAGTAACATGAGAAGATATGGAATTTTTATGTTGTATGGAATTTTTATGTTGTTTTATGGTTCTTGATGATTTTTATGTTGTATGGAATTTTCATGTTGTTTTATTGTTCTTGATGATTTTTATGTTGTATGGAATTTTCATGTTGTTTTATTGTTCTTGATGATTTTTATGATGCATGAATTTTTATGTTGTTTTAGTGTTCTTGAAGAATTTTGAGGATTTTTAATAAGTTATGATTTTTATGTTGTTTAGGAAATTTTAACAAGTTTAGTGTTCTTAAAGAATTTTGATGATTTTTAATAAGTTATGATTTTTATGTTGTTTAGGAAATTTTAACAAGTTTGGTGTTCTTGAAGAATTTTGATGATTTTTAATAAGTTATGATTTTTATGTTGTCTAGGAAATTTTTAATATGTTTGATGTTCTTGATGAATTTTGATGATTATTCATACTAATGATTGTTGTATGATGTTTGTTAAAATGGTTGTTTGTTAATTAAAAACATGTTGGAAATATTTTGGGTGTTGTTGTTGGTGAACCGGTTTTAGGGGAAGGGTGAACCGGACCAAACCAGACCGGTCCAGGCCGGTTCAGACCCGGTCTGGGTTGGTCCATGGTGGGTCCGGGTTTTGGTCTTTGGGTTGTGTCGATGTTTGATTGTTTAATTGTTGTTTTGACGGGTTTTAATTATGTTAAGCATGCGGGAAAATATTAGAAATCGGTTTGAGAAAGTTTAAAGCAAAACAGCCCATTGTTGTCAAAACAGGCCGTGGGGCCCATCTAGGCCCATGTGGGTCCGGCCCAACTCAGCCCGTGGGTCCCACTTTGGGACTTGTGACGGTTTTTGAGTTATCGTCATTTTTATCGTGTTTTGTAATATTTAGCAAGTGGGAAATATTAATAAGTAAAATATTTAATTAAAAAGGTGTTTCATAAAATTATTATTTCTCACATGTTAGAAATTATAATACGAGATTAGTTTACGTTGAAATCATTTAAGTCAAGCGGGTTTTGGGTATAATATGATAATTCACATGTTAGAAGTAGTAATAAAATAACATGTAATGAATATGTGGATTTTATGTTTATGTGATAAAGACTCTGCTTCTAGCCGGTTTGATCCAACGGGTTTGGTCAAACTAAGATCTAGTCAGCCCCGATTTGACTGATGACCCGTCGCGGGACTCGGCGTCGGGGATGATTTGTCTCAAATAGGTTGTATTTAATTATGATTTAGCCTTAGTAGATATGAGGCGATATGATATTTGATTATTATTTATATGCAATTAGTCACATGATAGGATGTTTTCCCGTGACTGTTTATTATATGGTTGGTGTCGTGTTGACTAAGTACCCATAGAGAATTATGAGTATATGGCGTCTTGACCATTCTAATTCTAAATGGGTATCTTGGACCATGACATCGATAGGCCGTACTATCTTTAACGAGCATATAGTTCACCGCTTGATAGCTTTTGTGTCTCGGCTTGGTGGGCTTATATCCAAGTCGGGGCATGGCTGCCTATTTCATTTTGGGAATGGAGCCAGCTTAAGTACTAGCCATCTCTGCTTAGGGGGTCGCCTAGTAGAGTTTCTCGTGTACGGTTATGTCATGAGACGGGGAATGGAATAGTTGTTGTCGCTAGGTCTGATCAGTCTAGGACTAGGATGTTTTCCTACCTTGTGGTATAGCCTCGAGTTACAATCGACTATGGACGGTACTAAGAACTTATGCCTGTTTGTAGAAGTATCCCTTGTCTTTCTGTTGTAATGATTCATGAGTTTTAGAAGTGAGATGCAAGCGCTAAGATTGATAGAGTTTGGATTTCCCGATTGTTCAGAGTCAATGAATTAAGTTGGTGTGATTAGGGTTTGAGTGTTTGTTAATCAGGGCCATGTGTAAATGTAACCGCTTGAGCTAGCATACCAGCTTCCCTACCTCGAGTTATAGTTTATGATCGGTTTCACATGATAGCTTTCACAGGCTAGGTTAATTGTTAGTTATCTGTTTCATAACATGAAAAGCATATCATATATGTTAAAGTTTTGTATTTTCCATATACATTGCTTTGATGTTATTCATGTTTTATTAAACTTGACATTTCGTGGCTGGGAGAACTCGGAGTTACTCCCCACTGACTGTGGCTTCCGTGTTTATATTTAATGCGGTTGGCAGGTTTGTGATGCATACAATGGGTACATTGACGAGCTAGCGAGCGAAGTATTTACCTTGGACCTATATTCGGTTCTTAGATTGTATATTATTATACACTCTTTTATTTCCGTATTTATACGGGAGATATGTCTCCCGTCTTGTATATTTCTTTTGTATAATACTATTTCCGTTTTGTAATGACACTTTTTATTTTATGACACCTTCGTTATGTATTATCATATTTCGTTTATGTATTTAAATTATTTTTTTTCTTTCCGCAAATTTGAGGGTGTCACAGTTGGTATCAGAGCTATTTTGCTCCCGACGCACGTTTGTGTGTACCATTGTATAATAACTTGACCTTAATAAATAATAAACTTGTGAGATAGAAGGGTAAGAGGGGTAGATTAGGATCTATGTTGTAGTCTCTTTGTTCTTGCTAAATGATAAGTACTAATCTGTGTTTTTCCTTTTGCAAGATGCCTCCGAGAATTGACAACACGATCTTAGCAGCTCTTACCGTTATTATCCAAAACCAGCAAAATCAGCAAAACCAACAGGCTAATCCGATTCCTAATCCTATTCTCGACCGTGAGAGACACGGAAGTT
>JAIUZE010071191.1:0-69028 GCA_022085475.1 Heliosperma pusillum | reverse complement strand
CCCACTCACTTTCATGAATCTCTACTTAGATAAGTATATCGGAATTATTGTGAAGACTATTCTTCATTTCATATATGGTTTTACCTTCAAAAGGATAAACCTTTCATGAAGTGACTACGGTATTTGGTTGTTCACGATTTCAAATAAATCGATTTACCTAGTCATCCCAACTGATTTAGCCTCTTTTGAGGTAAGCCTCGATAAGGAGCATTATGACGACATACCAAAATACAAATATTTTCTTTGGAGCAAAAATTGATTGTACCATTGTTATAAGAAGACGTCACTAAAAATCAAAACGTTTTTGACTAAGTGTGAGTTATTCATTTACTCTTCATAAGAGACATTTGCAATGGTGAATATGAGGATCAAAAGAAAAATTCATTTTGTCATTAGCTACGGTGGTTTAAACGGAGATCGCAATCAGAAATGCTACCGTATAAAATAATGGAAACTCCTTTCCACGATTGAACGGATTTACAAGTTCGTAGAAGAAAAATAATTGTCATTGCGCGAATGAAAATAAATATCAACGGAAAATAAACATTCATTGCTTATATATAATTCACTTGTAAAAACAATTTTAAACAAGTCACTCATATAATGACCCCTCACGAAATTATTAAGTGATTCCAAACCATATTTAGACAAAAATATCATCGCATGCCTACTTTATCTAAAAATGTTAAGTCAATACTGACTAATTCACCTTATACTCTTGGTTGACGATTTCAACTAAATCCTCTCCAGTCCCAAGATCACGCTTATCCTCGTGAGGCAATCCAATTTTTGGCTTGTGAGCGCATCACCCTACTTACCCAGGTAAAAGGGAACCCACGAGCGTGGTTAGCCCAATGAACCGGGGTTCCATAGGTGTTACTCATGTTAGGCTAAATCGTCAATTTTTTTAAGTTTTAGGTGAGAGGTTTTCTTGGGTCCATTTTGTGATTAATTCCCGATAATGCGGAAACACAGTCGGTGCAATTCTGAATAACTTTGAATTGAACAATCGAGAATAAAATGCATAGTTGGCAAAGTTTTGGCATGGCGGAAAAACATAAAGCAATCAAATATAAATCCTAGTATGGCCCACTAGCCTAATCTATTAACTAGTAGAATTACAAACCCGCGGAAACCAACTCCTTGGCCCGCTTGCCTCTTCATGGCCCTACCGTCTTTTGGAACACCGAGCTGTCTGGAAATCTCCGTCCGTTCTAATAATTAATTACAAAAAGATAAAAATAAAATTCCTATTATACATTTGGTCTAAAAATGAAATTGAATTATTACAAACGGCGATACAGGATCGCAAATAAAATTACTACCGAATCGGTATTCCCTTACATTACGGGTAATACCGATTAAAATAATTTAGGCCATACTAGGTACAACTTGCATTAAAAAATAAATAAATGACATTCATTCATTCAAAAATAACAACATAAATAAAATGCTGTAAAAATCATGCCAAAATCGCCCTTGATACTTATCATGCTCATTCTAGCTCGGTTTTATGGATTTTATCGATTTTTAACCATTAAAATCAATAATCACACTTAAATCGTATTTAATCGCAAACGAATTATAACCTTATTTAGAACTCAAAATTAATTCCCTTAATAATTTTGTTTGTATTTAATTAGTTCGAATTGATCGTATTTGCTAAATATAGAGGTTTAATCATAACGTTTATGAACTAAACCCAAAGTAACATATAAAAAAATCATAAAGTTTTAAACCCAAAACATTTGTACATTCTGGAACATTTCCAGGAACTCTAAAAACAAGAAAAATTTGCCCAAAAATTTTGAATAAATTTTATGAACAAATAACTTAATATTCAACGGTTTTATCAAATAAAAACCATTAAATATAGTAAAATAGTGAAACAAATTATAAACTTTCACCAAGATGATATAAATCCGATTATAAAATGTACCAAAAATTTTCAAGACCATAAAAGGACGTTTCAATTTTATGATCATAATAATCTCACTTTATTGACTTTTATCTTATAAAAATTAATCATCATGCAAAACTTAATTAAAAGTCACGAAACTTTACATACAGTATGTACAACATGCATGTGAGATCATATCAAAATGTCATGGCCAGAATCAACATGCAACTATTTTTAGTTAACTTTTAACATAAAACATGCATATTAACATGATTTAAAGGCCATAAATCAAAATAAATAGCAAATTAATCCATAAAATCACCAAATTTGACCACAACAATTTTGAGGTCAGTAGGTATGCATGCAAATCAAAAATTTCGTGCAAACCAATTTTTAACACAAATTTTCAATTTTACCCAAGTTATCGTATAACTCGATTTTAATGCTTAAAATCAACATGCATGTAACAATTGAGCTCTGATACCACATGAAAGTCCTAGACCTTTAATTAGACTCCTATAATTAGTTCATTAAATTACATTAAGTTAATGATTTAGGATCTAGTTATCATGCATGCAAATATAAAAGCATAAAAGAAAAGATAAGACCAAAACATCCTTACATTGGGATTTTCGGTTCAATATGGGCACAATAAGAACTCCTTCTTATTGTTCTTGAGCATGAAATTAAGTGGATGATCCTCCAAAAATAACCTCCAAAGTAGAAGGTCTCCTTCTGGTTGCACCCAAGATTAAACCCAAATAATCTTACCTTATTATTAACTAGATAATAAGTAAGATAAATACTACTAATATTATTGTATTACTACACTAGTAATATGTAAAGAATATTAGTATATATGAGATTTTAGAGAGAAGTTGAGTATTTTAGAGAAATATGTCAAAACAAGTGAAAAACAAGAAGTAAGTAATGAACAACCAAAGTGCTCTATTTAAGTCACTTTGGCCGGTCATCAACTCACCAAAAGAGGTGATTTTCTTCCTTATTTTATTCACATGCAAAGTGGTAGAGTGTAGTGTTACTATGTAATGATTTTAGGTTACTATTCATGTCATAATCACATGTTGCTTGTGAGTATGAATAAGAGCAACCATCATCACCAACCACTACATGTAAACCGGTCATGTGAGGCCTATTTTGATCCATTTTGATTTTTGATATTTGTCTCACAAATACTTATTAATCATATGCTTAATTATCTTGTATAATTAAGTGTTAATTTGATCATATAACAATTATATGATACAAATAAATGAATAATATGTACTTAACATTTTAAGTAATATTTTACCATTATATCAATATATAATGGGTCCCACAATGCTTATTTAATTATATTTACAACATATGCACACTAGGTGTTTGATGAAATGTGTAAACGAAAGTTGCCCACTTTATCAAGTATCGTTTGATTATCTCTTAAGCGACGGTGGTAGAGATGATTAGACTAGTGTTTATATGAGTGATTTGAGACAAATGCGATGGCTTGTTGATGATTATTAATTGTTGAGACATTAGCAATTAATTCTACTCGAATTTATTACCCACTTTCTAATTACTAGACTAACCCATTAATCCCCCTAAGGTGAACCCTTTACCTTTGTTTTTCCCTTAATTGTCTTTACCTTGTTATTTAGCGATTACTTGCATTTACTAGTTCTTAGTTAATCTTCCCATCCAACCTTTGTTAGGCTAGAATAGGACTCGATCGAACTTGTAGTTGAACCCTCCATCCTCGTGGATTCGACCCCTTTATACTACTTATATAGGGTTTATTTTTGATGTTTGCTTTGACGACGAAACATTCATCAAATGGCGCCGTTGCCGGGGATGGCGTAAGGAAACTCGTAGTTTGTTTTGTGTCTTAGATTTAGCCAAGTTACTTGTTGCTTTTGTTGGTATTTAGTTGTTAGATTATTTGTAGAGTGACTTGCATTATTGTCTTTCCCTAGTGTGCCCAAAAACACACTAGGAGTCTAACTTGTTTTTGAGTTGCTTTTGAGTGCATGCCTAGGGGTGAAGGGTTGTTCTTTAGCCATCCGGAGCCCGAAAGGTTGTTTAGGACTCTACGAGCTAATACACTTGCTCGGGTTAGGAATTCAAGAACGGTTAGCCGTCAACAAGCCAATACTTCTATTGCTTCTACATCCACTCCAACAACCGATCACCCACAAAACGACACCATTGAACCCATATTCGAAAACCCCTTCTACAATACACTACAAAATACACCACCAAATTCCCCACCTACAACACCTCAACAACAAAATCAACCACAAATGACGACTTTACGTGACCGTAACCGACCCAACCATGATGATACCCAATCTCCTACCAATTTCGGTGTCTTGGCCCCAAATAACTTTGAGATTCACCCGGCTCAAATGAGTTCAAATGAGCGGGATAGCTTTGGAGGCCTTCCCGATGAGGATGCTCATGCCCACTTGAGGAAGTTCAAAAGTAGAGTGGCAATCATGAAGAGGAATGGTGTGCCCGAAGAAACCCTTTGTCTAATGTTGTTCCCATTTTCTCTTAAAGACCGGGCGGAGAGGTGGTTGAACAACCATGCTCCAAACACTTTTACTACTTGGGATGCCTTAGCTAAGGAGTTTCTAAGCAAGTACTACCCCGCCTCCAAAACGGCGATGCTAAGAAATGAGATAACAACCTTCCAACAAGAGGATGGAGAATCCTTGGGAGAGGCATGGGATCGATTCATTGATCTACTTGCCCGTTGCCCTCATCATGGCATTGCGGATTGGTATGTCACTCAAACATTCGATCAAACTCTTCTCCCTCAAACCAAAGCTATGGTGAATGCTTCCGCGGGGGGAAGTTTCGATCATTTGAATGACCAACAAGGGGCGACATTGATTAAGAAAATGGTTGAGTCGGAGTCTAGCTATGGTACTAGAGAAAATAGCTTGAGGAGGAGTTCTAAATACCCAAGTGAGAACTTTTCAAATGCGGATACCAATGCCAAGATTGATTTGCTCACACAAACTTTTACTAAGGGTTTTGCCGAGCTTCAAAAGGCTCAAAATCAAAGTCAAGGTCATCATGTGAATGAAGCTAGTGGGTCTTATGCACCTCCTATGGTGGAAGCTTATCAAACCCCTACTTGTGAAATTTGCAATGGGTATGGACATACCTTTGAAGTTTGTGGGAATAATGTGTCTTATAACAATGAAGGAGGAAATGACTATCAACATGTGAATGCATTTCAAGGGTTCAACAACAATCCACGGCCCTCAAGGCCTCCCTACCAAAACCAAGGTGCTTACAACCCGAACTCCAACTTCTATCATCCGGGTTCGAAAAGTCACCCAAACATGAGTTACAAAAGTCAAAATGTGTTAAACCCTCAACACACACAAACTCAAACTTCCAACCCTCTGGGTTTTTCCCAACCTAGAGGAGGAGGTCAATTTTCAAGAGGAAACTACAATAATCAATTCAACAACTCTCAACAAGGCCAAGGATCCAACTAATTCCAAAACCAAAACTTCAATGATCAAGGTTACAATAACCAAGGTAACTTTCAAAACCAAGGTAATTGGAATCAAGGTCAAGGAAATTGGAATCAAAACCAAGGGAACCCAAACTTCAACAACCAAGGCCAAGGTAATTTTTACCAAGGCAACCAAAACAATCAAGCAAGTCAAGGGGTCCCCGATCAATCTTTCCAAGGCCAAGGGTCAAATTTTAACAACAATCAAGGACCAAATTTCAATGGTCAAGGTTCAAGAGGACAACAAGGAAATTTCAATAACAACCAACACGGAAACTTTAACAATCAAAGAATAAACAATCAAGGTTCAAGTAGTCGGAATGACTATGCATTTGCCCTCCCTTTAACAAACCAACCTCACCAAGAGAATGAACCTTCTATGAGTGATGTTTTGCAACTAGTCAAGAACATGGAAATCCAAAACAACTTGGCCTTGCAAAATGTCACCAATGCTCACAAGAAAGAGGTGAGGGAATTGGAAGCTAGGTTAGCTTCTCAAGCTTTGAACAATCCTCAAAGGCCTCCGGGAGGTCTACTTGCTCAAGGGAAAAGCTCCAAGGATGCTTCATCAAGTCACCAAGCATGTGCGGTGACTTTGAGGAGTGGACTTGTGCTCGATAACCCCTACATGGATATGATGAATGCTGAAATTCCAAATGAAGAGCATGTTGAGGAGGGTGATGAAACCGAAGAGCCCATTTTGACTCCTACCTTGGAGTTAAAAGATGATGGCAAGGGTGAAGATGATCAACCTAAAGAGGGAGAAGATGGGTATATCGAAATTATGCCTTATGAGGAGGAGATGATCAAGGATGCCGATGATGAAGGAGTAGAGGTACAACCAATAGCAAGAGCTAAGGTAACCAAGAAAACTCCCATTCCAAAGGTATCTTCTAGTTCTCCACTTGTTGTTTCCGATATCCCCTACCCCTCTAGAGCATTGAAAACTAAGGAAAACTTCAAGTTCACCCAATTTAGAAAAATGCTTGAGGGACTTGAAGTGACCTTACCTTTCACCGATGTTATATTAAACATGCCCACTTACTCAAAATTTCTAAAAGACATCTTGACTCACAAGAGGACTTTGGGTACCCAAGATGTTATGATTATGGAGGCGGAGTGTAGTGCTCTCCTCATTAATCCTAACTCTTTCAAAATGCCAAAAAAGCTTGGGGACCCCGGAAGTTTCTCTATCCCTTGTGTTGTAGGGGGAGTCATGATTTCAAGGGCATTATGTGACAACGGTGCAAGTGTAAGTGTCATCCCTTAACTATTGCTAAAAGAATTGGGCTTGATAGTTTAACCCACACTTCTATGACTCTACAACTAGCGGATAGGTCCGTTAAGCAACCTTTGGGTGTGCTTGAGGACGTACCCGTTAAAGTTGGTAAATTTTTGATTCCCACGGATTTCGTTGTCCTAGATATCCCGGAGGATAGCCACACTCCCATCATCCTCGGTAGGCCCTTTTTGGCTACCGGAGGAGTCTTCATTGATGTGAGGGAAGGGCGGCTAACCTTTAGGGTGGGGAACGAAACCCTTGAATTTAATCTTCCTCATCTAGTGAAGGGACCAATGTTTCACAAAGCTTGCTCGGTAGAAGTCATAGAGGAAGTGGTTGAAAAGGTGCATGAAGAAGAGAAATGTGAAGAAGAAGCTCTACAAGTGGCACTCCATGATGAGGAGATGGGAGATGACCATGAGATAGATGATGAGCTCTTGAAGAAGGTGGAGGGCCTTCTCCCTCCAAAGGTACAACTAAAGCCCTTACCTCCCTCACTTAAGTACTCTTTTTTAGGTGAGGGAGAGACTTATCCCGTTATCATCAATGTTAATTTGAGTGAAGGCCAAGAACTTGAACTTTTGAAAATCTTGAAAACTCATAGGGGCTCACTTGGATATAGCATTGATGATATCAAAGGTTTAAGTCCTAATCTTTGCATGCATAGAATTGTCTTGGAGGAGGGTAGCAAACCTAAGGTAGATCGGCTACGTAGGTTGAACCCTAAGATGGCGGAAGTGGTGAAAAATGAGGTGATGAAGTTGCTAGAGGCCGGGATTATCTACCAAATAACCGATAGTTCTTGGGTGAGCCCTGTCCATGTAGTGCCCAAGAAAGGAGGGGTAACTATGGTGGAACAAGAGGATGGGACTCTCTTAGCTTCTAGGCCCGTGACCGGGTGGCGGATGTGCATTGATTATCGCAAATTAAATGCCGCCACCCTCAAAGACCACTACCCCATCCCCTTTATTGACCAAATGCTTGAAAGGTTAGCGGGGCATTCTTACTATTCGTTTCTTGACGGGTATTCCGGGTTTTTCCAAATACCCATACACCCGGAAGACCAAGAGAAGACCACATTCACTTGTCCCATTGGAGTTTATGCTTATAAGAGGATGCCCTTTGGGCTTTGTAATGCTCCGGGGACGTTTCAAAGATGTATGACGACAATTTTTGCCGATTTTCTTGAGAAGAGTATGGAGGTCTTCATGGACGACTTTAGTGTCCATGGAGACTCATTTGATCTTGGGTTATTGAATTTGTCTAATGTTTTGCAAAGATGTGAGGAGCACAACCTCGTCCTAAATTGGGAGAAATGCCACTTTATGGTGGAGGAGGGGGTTGTGCTTGGTCACATCGTGTCTAAGAGAGGGATAGAAGTTGATATGGCTAAGGTTTCGGTGATAGAAAACTTGTCACCCCCTACAAATGTGAAGGGAGTGAGAAGCTTTCTAGGCCATGCGGGCTTTTACCGACGTTTCATCAAAGATTTTTCTAAAATTGCCAAGCCTTTGACTTCTCTTCTTCTCAAAGACACCCCATTTGTATTTGATGAATTTTGCTTGAGTGCTTTTTGTAGGTTGAAGGAGGCCCTTGTGACGGCTCCCATAATCCGCTCACCGGATTGGAGCCTTCCCTTCGAAGTTATGTGTGACGCCTCCGATTATGCGGTCGGGGCGGTGCTTGGCCAAGTTGTGGACAAGAGGCACCATGTAATCTACTACACAAGCAAAACTCTAGATCAAGCCCAAGTCAACTACTCTACGACGGAAAAAGAAATGTTAGCCATTGTTCATGCCGTGGAAAAATTCCGGCAATACTTTGTTGGTTCTAAGGTTGTGGTATACTCGGATCACTCCGCCTTGAGACAATTGTTAGTGAAAAAAGATGCAAAGCCAAGGCTCTTGAGGTGGGTTCTATTACTTCAAGAGTTCGACTTGGAGATTAGAGACAAGGCGGGGGCGGAAAATGTTGTTGCCGACCACCTATCTAGATTGACTACCGAAGATCATGGGTTGAAGGATGAGAGTGGCCCGATCAATGAGTGGTTGAGAGAAGATAGTTTGATGATGATTAGTGGTAAATCACCATGGTTTGCGGACTTGGCGAATTTCATTGTGAGCGGGTTCATTCCGGAAGAGCTAGATGCTAGAGCTAGAAGGAAATTGAAGCATGATTCCAAACGCTACTTTTGGAATGACCCCATCTTTTTCGCAAGTGTGGTGATGGCATGTTTAGAAGATGTGTTCCGAGGGAAGAGGGAATGGAAATAGTCGATCGGATTCACAATTCGGCCTATGGGGGCCACCTTGGTACATCTCGCACCATTGCAAAGGTGTTACAAGGTGGTTTCTTTTGGCCATCTATGTTTGAAGATATCCACTATTTTGTCAAATCTTGTGATCGATGTCAAAGAACGGGGAATATAAGCCAAAGAAATGAGATGCCCCTTCAAAACATTCTTGAGATTGAGCTTTTCGATTGTTGGGGAGTTGATTTCATGGGACCATTCCCAAACTCTTGTGGGAATGAGTACATTTAAGTTGCGGTGGACTATATGTCCAAGTGGATTGAAGCCGTGTCTACCCCAACAAATGATGCTAAAGTTGTTATCAAGCTCTTCAATCACACTATTTTTCCAAGATTGGGGACCCCGAGAGTGGTGATTAGTGACGGGGGTTCACACTTTAGGAAAAGCACCTTCAAGATCTTGTTCTCTTCTCATGGTGTCACTCACAAGACCGCTCTTGCCTACCACCCTCAAACAAGTGGGCAAGTAGAGGTCTCAAACCGTCAAATTAAAGCCGTCTTGGAGAAGACAACAAGCAAAAGTAGAAAGGATTGGTCTCAAAAGCTCCCCGATGTGCTATGGGCCCTTCGCACCGCCTTCAAAACTCCCCTCGGCACAACTCCCTACAAGCTTGTCTATGGCAAGGCTTGTCACTTGCCAATTGAGTTGGAGCACAAGGCATGGTGGGCCTTAAAGGAATGAACTTCGACATCGACATGGCTGGAGAGCTACGTTTTCTCCAAATGAATGAACTTAAAGAGCTAAGACTTGATGCCTACTAGAGCTCAAATATTTACAAAGAGCAAACGAAGAAATGGCATGACGCCAAATTGGTTGATAAAGATATAAAAGTGGGTGATCAAGTCTTACTCTATAATTCTAGGGTCAAACTGTTTCCGGGGAAGCTACGGTCGAGATGGTCGGGGCCCTTCAAAGTTATTGACATATCACCTCATGGAGCTTTCGAACTTTGGAGTGAAGAGGGTGGTAATTTCAAAGTAAATGGGCATAGAGTGAAGAGATACTTTGATGGAGGCGAGAAAGGAACGGTTGAAGTACTCTTTCTTGGGGATCCACTTCCCGAGGAAGAGTCTTGTTTGTAAGTTCTTATGCATTGATAGGTTTGGTGGAGTCCCTCAACAACCACCAATGTTTTTGTATATAGCATGCATTTTAGGAGTAGTTGTGAAGATTTGAGATTGTGTACTCGGGTATCTTAGTTCTTGGGAGAAGTCTTAGGTAGGTTTGAAACAATTGTAGTCGGGTTTGGATCAAAACCGTATCATTGGGGAAATGTTGGTTGAGTCAAGATTGTTGGTGACTTAGGGAATTTTTGTGGAGAACTTGAAGAAGAGGGAATTAAGGGAATAGTGCTCTAGGCCGGGCTACCGGCGGCCGGTGTGCCGACCGGCCCAGAGCACTCCAGTAGCCAAAGTTTGAAGATTGTAAAATAAAAGAGCAGGTGTTCCAGGCCGGCTAGCCGGCAGCCGGTGTGCCGACCGGCCTGGAGCACATCAGTGTTGGAATTTCAAAGACAAGTTTTGAATGTGTAAATTTTGTGCCGTGTTCTAGGCCGGCCTGCCGGCAGCCGGTGTGCCGACCGGCCTGTACCACTTGACCACTGAGAAATTGAAGATTGGGAATTTTTGAACTGCGTTCCCAGCCGGTCGACCGGCGGCCGGTGACTATGCCGGCTGGGAACACCTGAACACAAGAATTACTCAAAGGGCAAAAAGTTGAAATTTTTTGTATTGGGTTCCAGGCCGGTCGACCGGCGGCCGGTTTGCCGACCGGCCCAGAACTCACCCGAGGGCTTTATTCACTCGTGAGCCTCTTTTCTTTCTTCATTCTTCTTTGTTTCTTCTCCTTTCTTTCTCTTTCTTCCTTCAAAAACCCCACAAAAACTCCATTAAAATCACCATAAACTCCACCAATCCAACATTCAACCTAACAAATAACCCACTACATCACACAAATTCATCCCACAAATCAAAAACCTCAATTTTTCCCCAAATTTTCCCCAATTTCAATTGACTATCTCAAAAACTCACCATGGCTCAACAACCACCAGGGAAGAGAACTAGGGCCCAACTTGAGGCGGAGTTGGAAGCACGACTCCAGCAAGTAGTAGCGGGAATGGGTCTGGATGACGACTTTCCGGATGTCGTCTTCGTTAGCGAGATTGCACGAGGTAAGTTTCAATGTCTAAAGCGTCGTAACCTACCCCATTCCCGTTTCATTTGTAGGAATTATATGCGCAATTTCGGCCTTGATACGGTCACCCTAGAACTTTTCAAAGGTTTAGGGATGGGGGAACTATACGGTCAACATTTCCGTACTTACCCCCGTCTTACTTGGGAGTTTCTGAGTTCTTTTAGTCATGAGAAAGACCGCAACACGGGCATGGTTAAGATGGTTTCTTTTCGCCTCCTGAATACTGCTTTTAATCTCCCCTTGGAAAAATTTTGTAAGGTTTTGGGTGTTAAATTCCACAAATCTTATAAAGTCCCGGAAAATTTTAATTTGAATGATGTGTGGACTGCAATCTCGGGGATGGAAGTTGAGAAGGGGGCTAAAAAGCCAGCAAATGCTTGTCACAATGCTCCTATTCGGATTTGGCATCGTTTTATGGGTTGGACCTTGTTTGGGAGGGAGGAGTGTCACAATTTCCGGGCCGATGAGCTCTCTATTTTGGCGGCTTATTTGTTTCAAAAGCCGAGTAAATTTGGGGTAAACATTGGTCACCATGTCGCTCTGCACTTCCAAAAATTGTCCAATGATCCATTTAGCCCTACCGGTATTCATATTGGGGGAATTGTTACTAAGATTGCCCATGCCCTTTGCAAAAATGCACTAGATGAGAGGAATTTGAGGTGTTTAGGGGGATGCTCTTTGTTGACGGAGGATTATATTACATCGAAGCTTGAGTGGGTCGTGAAGCGAGTTGAGGACGGGAAAATGTATTGGCGGATCGAGGGACCAACTCTATTCCCCTCCCGAATAGTGCGGCAATGAAAGTTGTTCCCGATAGCGCGCACTATCTCCTCCCCCTAGAGGAAGAGAACCCTCCGCCACCACTTCAAGATAACCCGGAAGATCAATTAGCTCCAATCACCGCTTTCAGGCGAGATCCCACTGCCCCCGTCACTACCTATAGGAGAGAAGAACAGGGCCCCACTCCTACTACCATGCCTTATGTGAACCCCTCATTTATGCATCAACAACAATGGCGTCCTTGTCCTCATTCGTCCCAACCCGAGGCATCTTCTTCCACCACACCTAGCTACCCCCCCTTTGGACCCTTCTTTAATCAAATTCATGGCCGATATGACTTTGGCCTCCGAGACGGCGGCTAGAGATCGAGAGACGGCGGCCAAGGAGAGAGAGGAGGAAGCTAGGGAGAGGGCGTTTTTGTCCCAGCGGATGGATAGGATGTACTACGACTTGGCTCTTGGCCAATACCCCTCCTATGATAATTGGTGTAGGGAGGGGTATAGGGAGCCAATTGGCCCGCATCCATCCTATTTTATGTGGCCCGAGGGTGGTTATGATCAGGGGTCAAGGGTGTTTGGGGACTTCAATGTCCAGCATGATTACTATTCTTCGCCGATTTTGCTCGACCGGTAGTTGATGAGGAGGAGGTGGATCCCGAGATGGCGGCCCAGAATGCCGAGTGGTTTGATAGAATGGGTCCCAGATTTGAGATTTTGGATGGCTCTGGGTCGGGATCCAGGGGTGTAGATGAGTCCTATGGTGAGGCCGGTAGTGGCCATTTTGATACTACATCCGCTGACTTTAGTGGATTCTCCTAGGCGGTGCACCCATGAGTATGAATCCCTTTAATCCAAATCTTCATCACGTTTATATTTTTGTAATATATCCTAGTTTAGTTATCCATTTAGTTGCATTCATTTAGGCTTGCATTAGAATTTAATTTTGTAAAATATCGTCACATGTTAAGTCTTGCATCCATATAGCGTAGTTTGCATTGTATTTCTTTTGAGCATTTAGACTAGAATCATGCATTTGCATTTTATTCGAAAACCCAAAAAATTGAAAACTTTCCAAAATACCAAAAACATGTTATTTGTTTTGAATTCACCCCTCACACCATGTAAATACCTAAGTGTGGGGAGGGAATTCCCAAAAAAAAAAACCCAAAAACTTGTTTTATTTTTCTTTTTGCCGCTCCTTTCATATTTGAGTCACTTACTCGAGGGCGAGTAAGACTTGAGTGTGGGGAGGATTTTCTTTCTTTTGTATATATCGTTGATTTTTGAAAAAAAAAAAAGTCGAAAAATGCCTAAAAATCGAAAAATTTGAAAATTTTCCAAAAAAAAAAATATATGTTTAGATTAGTTTGTATATAGTTTATTTTGTATATATTGCCGTGTGTTTCTGTTTATCTCCATCCATAGGTGCACCCCACATCATAAGAGGCACGAAAAAGGGAAAATGAAGACGCTTTGGTGAGATCTTTCCTATTTCTCTCCTCCCTTATCTCCTTTCCTTCTTACTTGAGGACGGGATGTGTTGATGACGATGTTGTGAATTTTGTTGATTGGCGTGTGTGCCACTTGTGTGCTGTTAGGAGATAACATTAGCTTGTGTGTCATATAGTCGGTTAGAGCATGTGCATTTAGGTTGTATATATGCTAGATTGCATCATGGCATATAGTTGCATTTAGAAAAAATAATTTTATAATTGTCTTTTTGGAAAACTTGTTGAATGTGCATAGTCCCTTTTAGCTACTTTTTTATTCATAAAGTGTTCATCTTAATCGTGGAATTTTAGACGCCCTGGGTTGTGCATTTCTAGTGAGTTTTGACCCGTCTACTAATGCCGAGTCACGAGTTTGTGCTTATTCCACCTCGACAACCTCAATTGATGTGAATATTCCGATGGTAGAAAGAATTCTTAGGTGATCGTTCTTGCTATGCAACCAACCTTGATTCATTGTTCTTCCACTTTTGCTCAACAAAGGAAACAAATCAAACAAGCTAAAAACCTGAGTCAAGTATCATGTTTTCTTGTTTTCGTCGAGGAAATGCAAAACGGAACTTCTAGGGATTCTAGTGGACCCATATCTAGGGTCCCTTTCGATGCCACTACGGTGGGCATACCCCTATTGTTGGTTTCGACCGCGTGTCCTTGACGGAAACCGTGCGCTTTCATGCCAAAAATTGCAAATCAAAATGCAACTCAAAAAGAAAGAAAAAGAAAAAGAAAGCAAAGTGTTGAAATGAAAGTTTTGCAAGCATTTAGACTCAAATATCATTTTCCTTTTATCCTTCTTGAATCATTTGCCCTTGAGTTGCATAGTGAGACAGGACGATCCTTGTGTCTCATTTATTTGAGAAACGTGAATTCCATATGCTATTGTGCTTAATAAAGTCGCGAGGATTTCATTTCCATCTTCCATTTTATCGCTTTTGACCAAGCAAATAGTAGACGGGGTTCAAAATTATCATTAGACTTGCACCGCTAGGAGGCGAATATTTTTCCATGCTTTATGATACTAGTGGCTTATAAGAATCATGCATTATTTAGACGGTTTTCCTCTTAGATATCTCCGTCACATGGATGAGGCATGTGATTTTTCTTTTGTTAGATGCATCTTGGTCGTGTTCCTACGTGCTTATCATTTGGATGCGTCGTGATTTTGAGCAAGCCCCTACTTGCCTTGCAAGGAGGTACTCTACCTCATGAGTATCTCGTTGTGAGTTGAAGGGACGGAGGAGGCCCGTTAATTGCCTACCGTCGGATATTATTAGTAGTTTAGATAGTAGCCTTAGTATTAGTGTAGTGATTGAATAAGGGTACTTATGGGTCTCGAATCTTGTTTACTTACTCGAAGACGAGTAAGTCTTAAGTGTGGGGAATTTTGATAAGCATTTAATTAGTCACATTTTTCCTCTTATTTTCGTCCCTATTTTGGTCCGTTTACACGGATTTGCGTGCCCTTGATTGCGTTTTGCTTCCCGATTTCCCGTGCTATGAATGTCGATCTTAGTTTGTAGGAATTAAAGCGGAAATGAAGAAATCGGAGCATAAAGGTCTTGCATGAGTCGGGATTCGGAGATGAGATGAAGAAATGAGGAAAGCAAGCCTCAGGTGGCGCAGGCCGGTCAACCGACCGGCGACCGGCCACCCGGCACAGACTACATACTCACAAAGGAAAAGAAAAGAGAAGGAGAAGAAATGGCCGGTAGTGCCGGCCGGTCACCCGGCGGACGGTCAACTACCCGGCCTGCATGACATCAGTAAGCACATGAGAATGTCATGGTGTTCCAGGCCGGTGGGAGGCCGGCAGCCGGGCACCCGGCTGGGAACCCATTTTCATACTTAGAAGATTTTTTGAAGACGAGGAAATTTAAGCTACTGATGTGCTTCAGGCCGGTCAGAGGGCCGGCGGCCGGTCGACCGGCCAGGAACGCAACTCCGCATTTCGCCATCTCTTCTATTTTCTTTCTTAATTTTCGAGATACCTATATATACCTTTCCCCTAATATTTTGTAAGCAGCTTTTGATGAACATTTAGCACAAAACCCTAGATAATTTGTAACCTCTATTACTCACTAATTACTCTCCTAATCGTTCCTTAATTAAGTTTAATTTCTCAATTCAAGTTAGTAGATCTAGTCTTTCTTAGTAGAACTATCATAGTTTTGGGTTTGTATTGAAAATTTTGGGTGAAGACATTCTCCCTACTCATTAATACAAGCTTTGTTGGTATAAATTTCCCATCTTTTTGTCATTTATGCAATTTATTTTCATTTCTAGTTGATTGTTTATCTTTTGATTATTATAATTATTCATTTCCTTAGCATGATGTTCATTTCATTATTCCTTGCCTTTAGTTGTTTGATTTCCCTTAGCATGAGTGAGTTGTTTCCTTCTAGGGTTTAGGGGGAGCCTAAGGGAGGATTATGTGGGATAATTAGTTGGGTAATTAGTAGACTTGTGGTAATAATTTGGGTATTACCCATATGCACACTAGGTGTTTGATGAAATGTGTAAACGAAAGTTGCCCACTTTATCAAGTATCGTTTGATTATCTCTTAAGCGACGGTGGTAGAGATGATTAGACTAGTGTTTATATGAGTGATTTGAGACAAATGCGATGGCTTGTTGATGATTATTAATTGTTGAGACATTAGCAATTAATTCTACTCGAATTTATTACCCACTTGCTAATTACTAGACTAACCCATTAATCTCCCTAAGGTGAACCCTTTACCTTAGTTTTTCCCTTAATTGTCTTTACCTTGTTATTTAGCGATTACTTGCATTTACTAGTTCTTAGTTAATCTTCCCATCCAACCTTTGTTAGGCTAGAATATGACTCGATCGAACTTGTAGTTGACCCCTCCATCCTCGTGGATTCGACCCCTTTATACTACTTATATAGGGTTTATTTTTTATGTTTGCTTTGACGACGAAACATTCATCAATAACCCGATACTAGCTAATTAATTTTGGGTCGGACACTTTCAGGTTTGTGATGCAAAAACGGCCCGACTCGATATATAACCTCATCCGCTAGCATATTAACATTTAAATGATCGAATTAAATTAAATTAAATGAACAGACAGTACACACGAATAAACAGACACGAAAGCCGAAAGGACACGGCCCGCCTCGCTCGCTCCCTGACCCAATTAAACTAATTAACCCGGTAAAGTTACATACCCTACGAATCTAACCAGATCGGAATATGGCCTATTAACCATTTATTTGTTGATAAAACATATGTACACATTAATATATATATATTATATATAGGTGGTAAAAAAGCAATAATAAACCGTCCTTTTTAATTAATTTGAGCATATATATATATATATGCATACATCAATACATCCGTCCCTTTTAGCGTACTTGAACGAAGTCGATCGACCCCATATCATTATTTAATTTGGGAAACATTGACGTGTATATATAATACTTGCATAGTTGCATGTGCATTGATGAATCTGTTATTATTGCAAAGTAGCTTGTACGAGGTTAATGATCCGGAAGTCATCATTAATGATCCCGTCCCTTTTAGCGTAGTTTGTACGAGGTTAATGATCTCGAAGTAGCTACTAGCTCTAGATAGTGGATTGCCCGATCCGTAACTGGCCACCCGATCAGTTTAAGGTTAGCTAGTGATGCATGATTATAATAACCAGGCCTTAATTAAAAAGAAAATGACCCGATTCGAGAATCACTAGACTCGATATATATATACCACATCCGCTTGACCCGGAAATTATCGACGACCCGCCCAATTATAAACATTCCCGAAACAGACACGAAGCCGAAAGGACCCTCGCTCCCCGACCCAAACTAATAATAATAACCCGATCGATAAAGTTATTAATTACAAACCCGCCGAATCTAACCCGACGATCGGAATTGATTCCCAGGCCAAACCCGATCCGAGCTAATAATTAACCGTAACTTACGCCTATAATATAAAAATTTAGAGCAAAGTAAAATAAATTAAATTAAATTTAAAGCAAAGTTAAATAAATTAAACGGAATTAATGAATTTATTTTCGTGCCTCAAATTTTAATCCCGCGCGCGCGTATCTGAAAAATTAAAAAAAAAATATACATAATCTATAAAAAAGGTTCTTTATAATTTCGCCGTTGTTATTAGTTTCAACAACGGGTCATGTTAAATAAACCGTTGTCTTAGTGTTATTACTTTCTACAACGGGTGTGCTTTAACCGTTGTCATTACTCTATAACAACGGTGGTTTGTAGGATAACCGTTGTCAATAGTTTCTCAAACATTATGGTAAGAAACCCTTTAGTTTCTCTTAATTAAAAAATAATTTACAATCCTATAGAGTAAATTAAACACACGTACATTATCATTATCATCCTCCTCGTTTACAATCATCCTCGTTTACAACACAAATCTTTTTGTTTATTATCATCATCATCCTCCTCGTTCTCTTGATCATCATCCTGCTCGTTCTCTTTATCATCACCTTGTTCTCATTTTCTTTATCAGGTAATTTTTGTGTTTCGTCTTTAGGGTTTTAAGATTGAAGTTCATCTTTTTGTTTTCATTTTCTATTTATCGTTCTCTTTATCATCTAGTTTCATTCCTTTCTAAGTTTTTAGAGTTTTAGAATCTCTGCATGACTCTTTATTTGTTCAGTTACTATTTCATTCATTTTAAGGTCTTAGGGTTTTAGAATCGCTGTATGCATGACTCTGTTCCGTTACTATTTCATTTCTTTTGAAGGTCTTAGTGTCTTAGGATTATCATGGGTGAAAAACGGAAAAGAGTAGAAAACAATGATAAGGGGGATAAGCCTGGTGAGAGGGGTGCTTCGAAGTGCTCTGCAGCCCTTGCAGCTATAGCGGCAAAAACGCCGATGGAAATAAAATGGAGTGTGAAAGGTGTTCCTACTGGTCCAAATGCTGGCCATTTATCCACTTGGATTGGAGTTACAACCAAACAGTTTGCGCCTATTGATTTAGATGATTTCAGATATATAAATCCTGCATTGCAGAAGTTACTCTTGAACCGTATAAAGGTATGATAATATCTTTAGCTAAACACCATTTTATTTTGCAGAAGTTACTATTACATAAGGCAGGAAGCCGTATAAAGGTTCGTATAAATTGATGATATTAGACAGCCGCTTATTAGTATATATGATGATGATGCAGGAAGCTTTCGATATTCCTGACTGCCATGATAAGTATCTATTACGTAAGGCAGCGACAGTCTTAAGGTAGTGGAGGTGTGACCTTGCCAAACTACACTTGTATGTCGACAAGGAGACGGGGAAGATGCATAAGAGCCCACTGACAAAGTACCCCAACATCACTCAGCAACAATGGGATAATTATAAGGCGAAACAAGCTACTGAAAAGTTTCAGGTTAAGTATCCATGTCATATGTTTACATTTTTGTAAAACTCTACTTAAGGTTACATTTTTCTAAAAGTTTCAGGTTACATTTTTCTAAAACTCTACTTGTATCTATAATTTTCTAATTGTCTCATCTACTTGCGATTTTATATGATTTGAAGAGCGTTAGCGCTAGAAATCGTGCTAACATCTCACAGAAGCGGGGGGTATATTATGGTTCTCGAGGCGGTTACAGATTGATAGAAGAAAATCTCGTAAGTAGCATCTATATATTAGATTTTTTTAATCATATTTGGACTTGATATACATGTATACATATATTATTTTTGAGTTAATGTGTAGGTGTCAAAGGGTGTGACCGACTTGAATCGGCACGTAACTTATAAAGAAGGGCACACGCCTAAAGGATCTCGAACATGTAACGAATATGATCAGGAAGTCTTGGCCAACATAGTAAGTATTATTTTATTAAGACGGGTTTTTAATAACTTTATTGTTCAATTCTTGTATGTCTGACTATCTATTTATTTTAGTAACAAAAATAAAATTAAGTTTATTTAATATATTATAGGAGAATGTTCTGAAGGAGGTTGCGGAAGGGAAATTCACTCCGAGTGGTCGTGACGACGTTCTTGCTAGAGCGATCGGCCGTCCCGAGCATCCAGGTCGATTGAGGGGCGTCCCATTACATGTCGGAGTCACGAAATATTATGGGACAACTAGCTCGAACAAGAAGAAGAAAAATAAGGGGAAGGCTGACATGGTACCATTTGTTATTGTCATTTAAAATTCACATGTTATTGTTTTAACAAAATGCTGATTCTACATTTTGGGCGTGCAGGTTCAGTTATTGGCCTCCGTGATACTGAAGATGAATTCTGGAGGCAAGCCTTCCGAAGAAGAATTGAAGATGATGGAGGATGTCATTAAAAAGGGTGAGGTAGTGCAACAGATTGGTCAAGAGGCAGACACTACTACCTTGCCAATACATGAGGAGACGGCTGAGAAGATGGGTGAGGTACCTACTGCTGCCGAGGTTTTAATACCTCAAGCCGATAAGGTAAATATGACTTTTTTTTTTTTTTCTGCATTTGTTCTTTCCAGCAGCCATGCCTTTGATTGGTTTATTTTATTAGGTAAATGAGTCTGAAAAGGGGACGCAACTTGAGGAGACGGGTGAGGTACCTAATGCTGCTGAGGTTTTGATACCTCAAGCCGATAAGGTAAATACGACTTAACCATTTTGAACCTCTGCATTTGTTCTTTCCAGCAGCCATGCCTTTGATTGGTTTATTTTATTAGGTAAATGAGTCTGAAAAGGGGACGCAACTTGAGGAGACGGGTGAGGTACCTAATGCTGCTGAGGTTTTGATACCTCAAGCCGATAAGGTAAATACGACTTAACCATTTTGAACCTCTGCATTTGTTCTTTCCAGCAGCCATGCCTTTGATTGGTTAATTAATTTTATAAGGTAAATAACTCTGAAAAGGGGACGCAACTTGAGGAGCCGGCTGAGAAGACGGGTGACAATAATGAGGTATGTAGAATATAAGAAGTTAGTATGAAGATGATATAAGAAGAGGTTTAGATCATAAGAATACTAGAGAGAACATGCTGAGTTTTCAAAAACCCTTGTTGTTGCTTATCACGCACAAAGTGACAGTCTATACTCAAGTGTTTGGTTCTCTCATGGAACACGGGGTTGAGAGAAATATAATCAGTATATGCTGTCAGTGCTAAATCACAAAGTGACAGTCTATTTATAGTACCCTTCAAATATTTGATGACATGTAGGCCAACATTCAAATGAGGTACCCTAGGCTGTCTTAGAAATTGGCTGAGATGCTGTACTGCATATGAAATATCTGGTCTGGACATGTTCAAGTATAATAGCCTACCCACCAACAATAAATACTTGTAACTAACTTTACATTATATACTCAATATAGATCATTTATGATATCTATTATATTTTGGTATTTAGTAAATAATGTGTAATCTTCAGGCCAAAAACAAGCGGGTAGTTATGCTCACCGACCCTTCATCCAAGGATGTGGTTCGTGTTGCCCGGGGTTTCATCATATACCCAAAGCCCAATGACTCAGCGGAAACCATCTTGGTTCATGGCGTACCACTCTTGCCGAATCATGCAAAAGTGGAGATAACGGTAGTCGCGAAGGGATGTGAAACCTGTAAACTGCCCGTGACGACCTTCTAATTCTGGCAGATGCGGTGAAAGGTTTTGTCCAATGGCCTAATAGCCACATTTTCCTGCCTCGTGATCAAAAAATTCAACAGAATGTAGCTGGGGTTAGAAAAATACATCTAATTTAACCAGCCTTTTGTCTTTGTTCATCACCTTCATAAATAGTGAAATTTATATGTTATATTTTTGTTTTGTAGGTAACAAAAAACATGGATAAGTCTAACTCGATAGACAATAATCTTTCTACTACCTCGTCAATACAACAACTTGATGAGGTATTTAATCAACTCTCTTTATATTTTAAGTTCTACTATCGCCTCATCATTGAAAGAGCAACTTAATTTAGTTAGCCACATGTAGGTTGTGAAAGGTAGCACACCGCATCATTTCCCCAAGCTGAAAGAGGTCAGGACTCTATCCCGTACTAAATATCATGGGAACATTTACATGGAAAAAGTACGAACGGTGGCGATGCTGGACCTTTATAAGGAGGCTGGGAGACGCATAGCAAGCGAGCAATTAATAATTATTCCGCTCGAGCGTGATATTGTAGGGGTAGAACGCCAAGCAATGCTGGATTGGGAAATGCTAGCCGTTTGGGCTGGCCTTGACGAGATTGATGTCCAACACCTATATGTTTGGATGAAGTAAGTTCTTAATAAATTAAATCATGCAGTATTCTAATATTCTGACTAAGATATAGTGTTTTTAATATCGGAATTAAAACCGTCATGTAGGTACTTGAACTCGGTTGTGATCCCCGAGACCAATAATCCACTTGCTCAATAGGGATTCCTGTGCCCAAATGTTTTATCTATGCATATCGGGATGTTTTCGTATGAAGAACGTATAGATTATATTGCTGTAGAATTGGCGAAAAACAATAAGCTCATTCTTGCCCCTTATAATGAAGTCGGGTAATATATAATTAATATTACGATTCCAAATACAATTGCATTTTTATATGTTTGGGTATGATGCATGTTGTGCTTGTTAATCATGATGTGTCTCTCGATCTAGGAGACATTGGGTGCTAGCAGCGATCAATCCGACCAATAAGAAAGTATTTTGGTTGGACTCTTTGCATAAACAACCATCCGAGACCTTTAAGAAGATGATTAGAAAGTAATTTTATAATACTGATGATTTGGCACATAATATTAAGTTTCATTTATTATTATTAAGTAAGCTTATGTGACTTTCGGCCTCTTTCCTTTTTTAAAGGGCCTTTGAGAAGAAAAGACCAAACGACGATCAACCGACGGAAGATTCTGATGATGGCCCTACTTTTATTACGATAACAGGGGTACGTACGCGCAAATACAATACCTTAATAATTAAGTGCATTAAACTAATTACGCATATACATCTGTCTTTTTTAATTACGCATTAAACTAATTGGTAATTGCCTTCTCGTCTCTTCGTTTATTATGTAATAATAGGTCCCTAAACAGCCGGATAGCATCCAATGTGGATACTACGTTTGTCGTTTCATGTTGGAGATTATTAGGCGAAGATATATCAGCATTCCAGAAAGAGTTAGTAGTTTAATGTAGCTATTATTTACTTTTTTTCATTAGAGCTGATATCTTTTCTGCTATATATGATCGATGTTGCTATGTATGCCTATACTGTTGTTACCCTACTGATCGATGTCTTTTATTTGTTTTATCCGCAGTTTTTAATCAACACGCCACATGTCCCTGAGTATGCTAAGCACCATATAGACGAGGTAAGGGACTTGTGGGGCAAATACGTCCTTGAACATTGTTGTAGGAAAGAATAAATGCAACTTAGATTATTTTGGAAGCAGATAGGGAACTTTAATTTGTAGAAGTCATTAGAGCAAATTGTAAGTATGAATTGCTGCTGCTGCTGTACATGAATTGCTCTGTACATGAATTGCTTTGATTTATATATAGATATATCATTTTGCTGCTGCTGAAAGTGGTTTATGCGTGCTGCTACTGCTACTGATTTATGCAGGATTTTCACTGGCAGGGGAACAAATTACAATTTTTTCAAAAACAATAATAAAAATAATAACAACGGTTTTTCAAAATTCATTAAAAGCGTTGTAACATATTTCCCACCAAAACTAATCATACCTTTAACAACGGTGTATTCTAAAATAACTGTTGTTATTAAAACTTTCCACAACGGCGTCTTTATTATACACCGCTGTAATTAACTATATTCACAACGGGTTATAAAAACTAAAGCGTTGTTATAATCTTTCCGCCACCAAAACTAATCATACCTTTAACAACGGTTTCAGTAAACAAACCGTTGTTACATATTTTCCACCAAAACTATTCACACGTTTTAACAACGGTGTATTTTGATATACATGTTGTTATTAAAGCTTTCCACAACGGCTTGATTAATATACTCCGTTGTAATTAGCTATATTCACAACAGTTATGAAAAACAATAGCGTTGTAATAATCTTTCCCACAAAAACTAATCATACCTTTAACAACGGTATCATATAACATAACCGTTTTTGTATCTTTCCCACCATAATTATTCACACGTTTTAACAACAGTTATGTAGTAATAACAACGCCTTTGTACCGTTGTTAAAACGATTCACAACGGTTTTATCATTAAATAGGAACCGTTGTTAAAACCTTTTACAACGGAGGCTTTAACAACGTCCGCTTTTTAATATTACAACGATTTTTAACCGTTGTCATAGCCTGTTTTTGTAGTAGTGACGGGACTGCACGATTATAGGGAAGGAACCAGTTAGAGCAGACGGTGAAAGCGACCAGCCAAAGACAACCGTGCCGAAGATGAAATTGAAGACACCAGGTGCGACAATTACTAAAGCAAAATTCAAGCAGTCACCTAAATAAAAATTTAATGAATGATGAAAAAGCAAAATTCAATTAATTACTCGGAAGAAGCAGGTGGTTGTGGCCGGAGTACGAACGATCGAAACCAGGTGCGACAATTACCGCGAGTTGTTGACTAGGGGGAACCAATTGAACTGAACAATTGGTGATTAGGGCGCGGTGGTGATTAGGGTAATTAGGGCGCGGTGGTGATTAGGGCGCGGTGCAGGGAACGAATTTGGTAATTAGGGCGTGAAGCAGGGAAGTGATGGAGGTTTTGTATTAGGGCCGTGTTTTTGTATTTGATGAATTGAAGAAAGAAGTGTTAAGTAAAAGTAAAAAATAAGTCATATGAATTAAAAAAAGAACGGTTATTAAAAGAGTATGTGCTCTTTGTTGTTGAGACAAGAATGGCTATACCCACTAACCGGTCTCGTTGAAATATAAAGACGGTTGATCAAATAAACCGTGCTCTTTGTTAATAATACAAGAACGCTTCAAACAAACAACCGTTCTCTATTGAAGTTTTATGTGCGCGCCTAAACTTAAAGTACAATATAGACCGGTTCCGTGTGTGACCGTTCTCTAATGGGCGTTCTGGAAGCCATGAATTGTAGTAGTGTTTGTAATTAAATAAAATATCAAATTTGAAAAACTTAATAAATTCAAGATTAAGGATGAGTAAGATAAAAATACTCTAGAAGTTGAGTACAAAGTTCAAAAAAAAAATGTTGTGTAAATGTGGTGGGTCCCACTTGGGAAAAAATAGAAAGTGGAAGATAGAGTGATGATGTGGCTTTATGAGGATGCAGGAAAAGCTTGGATTTTAATAGAAGAAGGATTTACTCTATAAAAACTGTGCAATACTTGCTTAAAAAAATGTGCAATATTTTATAGTCCCTCCTTTTACCATTGACTATTTTATTTGCTTTTAAGTTCAAATTTTAAAAAAATTGGCCATACATATACATTTAGTAAAATGTGTAAAAATCACGATTAGTAACTAATATGTTGTATATTTGCCATCAAAAGATCTTTCGGAATAATATGTGTAAAACAAAAAATAGATAATATACTTATACAGAAGACGAAAAGTGTTAATTTATCAGAATTAACACTTTAACTTTGGTCAATTGTGAGAAATCACATATTCGCAAATATAATAATTACGCTCATAGCTTAAACCAAAACTAAAATCCAACTTAAGTTATGTGTTCAATGTTCAATCTAAACCAGACATTATAAATTAAATACTTCTTCTTATTCAATGTAATTTGCCCCTTTTTTGCCTTTTGGATTAAGGAAATGAATTTGGATAATACAAAACATTCAACCCCACATGCAATCGAGTATGAACCACACAAAACATACAACTCCATATCCAAAAAAGAATAGGGAATAAAATTTGAATAGCCTAAAAAAATAGGGAGTAGTAGATTGAATAGGAGAGAGTAATTATTAAATTTTAAAAATACTTAGTAATATATTAACATAGGAGTAATATTTAGGATATATTTTATTAATACTAATTTCAATAAAGTTCATATACATATGATACGAGAAGTCGTAGTTTAAAATTTTCCAATTTATGTAATGAATTTTTTTTTTCAAAATATAAGATAAAATGTAAACAAAAGTTCAAATTAATAAGTTTTATTGAATGCTCATAAATGGTAAAAATGAATGAAATTGAATTATTTTATATGCTATTTTGGTTGAAATCCAATTGAATCACTTAAACTCAAAGTGATAGGCATAAGTGCATAACTACTACACTTCAAATGTAAAAATAAACATAAAAAATAAAATGGTTAATCTTACATTTAATCAAAGTAAACTTGGTATGCGTGATTTACAGGCTATTGCTTATACCCAATAATTTACCCTATTGCGCACCAAAGGTAGCGGCTAAGAGTTCCCTCTTTACCCAAACAAAAAAAAGTAAAGCGGATTACATGTTTCGTCTAGATAACCGTCCACGACTCTACGACACAAATAGGATTGTACCTCCAGTGGTATATTAGCATTGTACAACCAACCTATATCTATTCGAGCTTATGTGTATTTTTTCGGAGCTTGTCTAAATTTTAATTATTTTAATGTTAAGTGGATAAACTCATAAACTATACAGTAAAACTCATAATTTTTATAATAAAGCTTGAAAATTTTATTATATAACACATAAATTATTCCACCAGTTATACTACAAACTGATTGTATAGTCTATCAAATTAC
The DNA here is from genome assembly GCA_022085475.1 of Heliosperma pusillum. NCBI lineage: Eukaryota > Viridiplantae > Streptophyta > Magnoliopsida > Caryophyllales > Caryophyllaceae > Heliosperma > Heliosperma pusillum. Next base: position 42,861 of record JAIUZE010071191.1, on the reverse strand, counting down.
TCTACCATAATCCCCGTTTTCAATCTCATCCCCTTGTTAGCCCAATTGGAGACAATATCATATGGACATATTGGTTAGTTCCAATTTCTTCGGCCGGGTTTGTAGTTTAGTGGCCCATGACCACATTTATCCCATTAGCTTTAGTATTTATATAAATATATTTACTTGGATTTTGGGCTTAAATCTTGTATTTCTCTAATTCCTTTTGTCTTTGCCGAGCCCATAACTCTAGACTTGATCAAACATACCTTAATGTCAACCCAATGACACTCAAAATCCATTAGTACATAATTTCAACTAAATATACCATAGCATAAATAATAACATAAAAAAGGGATTAATACGATTTTACTTCTAAAAACTAACTTATTCCAACAATTATTCGCATTAGTTGACACTCCTATATCTTACAAAACTCATCTTATTAGTAACTCTAAATGAAATGTTCAACAGTTAAAGCATAAAATCTTTGTTCATTCCCCACGCACATGCTAGCGTTTCCCTTACGCTATACATTACACTAGATATGAAAACCACATCCGGTATCAAATACCTATTATGTAAAGCAGGGATAGTAGTACAATTTACTTCAATAACATTAATACCGAAAGAAGTGGAAGCATCATTCATCTTTCTCTTGTCCACCATGTATTCTTCCAATGCCCTTTTTCATTACTCTACTGACAACGATCCTCGACACTTTTCGTGACAATAGACAACTTTTTCAATTCTAGGCTAAGGATCAGCCTTGGTAATAGTTACCTTAGTTACCTTAGCTTTTGCTTTACCAATCCCTTGCCTTTAAATCCCTTACCCTTTTGTACCATAAGTACTTCAGGAGTCGGAGCCTCTAATGTTTGGCTCTGCAGTCTTATGCATTTCCTGTCACTCATGCAACGGTCTTATATGACCATACATGTTATACTTCAACCCAAAATCTTTATAGATAGGTGGTTGAGACTGGAGTATAATATATGTCGCCAACTGCTCACTAATCACGGTTTCGAGTTTCTATAGGTTATCATAATAACCTATCAACTCCGACACATCGCCAATTGACTAGGTCTTTGTCACTCATATTGCAATCAAATATTGCCTTAACAATTTTATACCTCCCAATTCTACCATACTCCTGAAAATATCGTTGTTAGGTTATTGAACATATCCGAAACAGAATCCATGTTTTCATATTGCTTCTAAATCTGAGAATTAAATTAGTGGCTAGCATAAGACAACATACATCACTGTTGTCACTTTCATGCTTATTATATGACATCTTTATGGCACAATCAGCATCGGAACCGGGTTCGTCAGAATACTCCTTATCAAGGACGTAACCCTTCCTCTCTTATTTGAGAACACTTCTCACAGATGGATACAATTTCAAGGACAATTAAATTTTTTCTTTTTGTAAAACTCTGTTAATCTAGGAGACTTTGACAAGACATTCTCAAGTAAATAAGGATGTTACCATATCGATAACATAAACAATACATATCAAATAAACAATAAAAGAACACTTTCATAACTTTAATAAAAGTGGCAAGGTAAATAATGTTAACAAGCTCTCAAAAGCTAAATCTTAAGGTACAACGGAAATGTAAATGGTAAAACAATGTCTAAACTGACGATGATTACTAAGTCAGACTCGAAGGCCAAACACGCCTCTTTCACCCCCATCCAGCAATCTATAGCAAGTGTCATCATTATGTGTTCATACTTAGTGCTCATCATTTGCCGAAAATATCAAATGGATCACCGCAAGCAGTGTTAAAAGATTTTGACAGAGGATAAAGTACAAGGCAAGTCAATTTATAATTAAGTAGTAACAATCAAGTTTGTACAATAATACAAACAATAGACATAGCTAGTCTCCTAACCAATCCCTTCATCAATCAGTATGCGTGCTCCGGATCACACGTCATGTAGTGCATGCTACGGATCACATGGCACCTGGTGCATGCTACGAATCACATGACACCTCTCTCATGGTTACTACGAATCACAACGCATGTTTCTCGTTGCATGCTACGAATTACACGACACATTATGCTTGATATGGATCAAAAGGCACGAATATCAATAGTATCAATGTGCACATCTGTCTTGGGGCGGGTACATAAGAGGCAATCCCGGGGTGGAATCAATCAATCGTATTGACCCCCCCCATCAACAATCATATCACAATATTATCACAATCAACTCTCAATAATCTCAACAACAATGCCAACATGATAATCCATCACCATAGTTAGTCAATCTCAACATTATTATAACAAAGAAAAAACATACTAAACTGAAAGTTGAGTAAGGATAATCCTATCTTAAAGGAAGGCAAGCAAACTAAATCCCTCTTCTACAAACTCGTCACCTACATTATACAATCCATACAATCACAATAATATTCTCATTAATGACTCATACTATAATAATTCACCCTAAATCCAAAAATCTAGGGTTAGTTTCGGATATAACCGATTATATAAATTAGATTAGAAACTTACACAACAATATTACTAATGAAGGTGTGGGATTGAGCCCTAATTCGTGTAATTCGCAAGAAATCTCCCTTGAGATGAATAGAAGGATGGAAAACAGTGTAGATGGATTTAGGGTTCGCAAATGATAGTTATAAGTGTTTAACGTAATAACGCTTAACCTTTCTTAATCAAAAATAAAAAAAACCTGTCTTGCCACTCCTTTTTTTACGCATCTTTCGGTCAAATATTTCTTCTTCTTAGAAAGCAAGACTTGTGCCACACTAATGATGTCGTTGATATCATACTTCTCCTCATGAGACACTCTATCTTCAACGATAGACCACCCAAAATCGGCTATGAGAACTTGGTCATGATAACCGACAAACAACTTATCTGTTGTAATTCTCATGTGCATGACCCCATGATTGCGAGCATCAACGAAAGCATGAATTAAGTCCTTAATATACCACGCAGCGCGGTGGTAGATGGTCTCTAAGCATTTTGAAATCTGTACTTTCAGAAGTTGCATGCATCACCAAATAAATCTTCTCGGAATTCTCCTGCAAAAGAAGGAAAAAAAACACCCTTGGATGCACATTTCACAACAATTAGCATACAAGAAACTTTAAAACAGAACTTATAAACGCAATACTTACGCCATCGAAGAAACATGTACCGAGCAGAAGAAAGGTTTTATGAGAAAACCGTACATGAGCCAGGATCTCACTCCTGAGAGACTCCATCATTGTTAGGGTGTTGTCTAACTCACGAATCGCAATACCATGATCACGAACCCCTTGATGTCTTACATTCGCCCTGTAAGTATTGCCAAACAAGTCATCCCCAATAATTTCACCCCTTTCAAAAATCTTTAGAAGATAGTCTGAAATTCTCAGGCGCAATTACATCCCCAATAATTTCACCCATATCATTGTCATCAAACGCAATTACCTGTAAAAGTAATAATTGAAGTAACATTTATAAATTAAAGATAATTAAATGGGTTTTATGACTCTAGATGAATATGATTGCCATTAATACACAGTAATTATTACAAACCACCAAATCATGGAAATTACTGTTTAACATAAAAAAAAATCACTAAATCATAAATGAGTTTTATAATTTTCAGAAACTACTTTCATAATTCTGAGAATTTTAACCACAAAATCATGGATATTAGTGTATAACACAAAAAAAAAACAATAAATCATAAATGGGTTTCTATAATTCTAAAAAAATGCTTTCATAATTCTAAGAAAATTGACCACATAATCATGGATATTAGTGTATAACGCGAAAAAAAACACTAAATCATAAATGGGTTTTTATAATTCTCAAAAAATGCTTTCATAGTTCTAAGAAATTTGACCACAAAATCATGGATATTAGTGTATAACACAAAAAAAAAACACAAAATCATAAATGTGTTTTTATAATTCTAAAAAAAAAAAGCTTTCATAATTCTAAGAAATTTGACCACAAAATCATGGATATTAGTGTATAACACGAAAAAAAAAACACTAAATCATAAATGAGTTTTTATAATTCTCAAGAAATGCTTTCATAATTCTAAGAACCACAAAATCATTGATATTAGTGTATAACACACAAGAAAACACTAAATCAAAAATGGGTTTTTATAATTCTTAAAAAATGCTTTCCTAATTCCAAGAAATTTGACCACAAAATCATGGATATTAGTGTATAACAAAAAAAAAAATCATAAATGGGTTTTATAATTCTGAAAAAATATTTTAATAATTCTAAGAAATATTTTAGATACCCGTATCCGTCGGTACAAGCATTTATAGAAATCCCGCCAAACACCCGATGATGATAGGACAACATATATTTCGTATTTGACCTTGTTATTATTTGTGGTTCGTGATACGATGTTAAATGTACGTCGTCGATGATTTGTATTTTAAATGAAACTAGTTTTATATACCCGTGCAAAATTGCACGGGGTTGGTATTAAACTTGTATAGAAAATATTCGATTTAATGCATAAATATTGATATAAAATTTCAATAACTGTTAATTAAAATTCAAACTTCGAACAATACCGCGTATCATTTACAAATAGTAGAAAAAAATCTAATAAACTTACAATTATAGTATATTTTGTTTAAACATCATTACTTTGCAAAACACAGTATGAAATACGTCAGAGAAACGTTTGTAATATCCGAGAGTAGAGAACTTGAGAATTAGACAATAATTATTGACATATTTCACAAACCAGCCGTATTGATTGTAGACTCTTATCAACTATAAAATAAAAACATAGTATGAATAATAAATTAATATAACATGAAAAGTTGTGCATAGTTTAATTTTTGTTTTCAATTTAAGGTGTGTATGTTTGATATATTCGTATTATAAAATAATCTGGAAAATGAAGAAAATAAGCAATATCGTTATATGTAACATCGGCGAAATAAAAGTAACACGATTATTCATTCACATTTACACATTTTAAGTTAGCAAACTTTTGCGACATGATTTCGGCTCATGTTAGTTGGATGGGTTTGTAATTATACGGGTATAATCTATTTTTTTTTGAAGTAGGCCGAACTGAGGAATAAATAAAGCCCAAACACTTCAAATAATCCATCACAAATTCTATTTAAGACGGACATTATCCGTCTTAAACTTAACACGGGTCAAATACATATCAAATCATCCCACGTGTTCCCTCAAAAATACGAAAAGTTTTGTCTTTATTACCACTATATGGTTTTGTTTGACCCATGTTAAACTTAAGATGAATAGTACCGTCTTAAGCGGTACTTGCTGAGAATCCAAATGTACCACCATATGACCATATATACCCACCATTCCAATCACCAAAATCCTACGTCACTAAAAGACCGACTATCTTCATTCCCTCCATGTCGCCTACCTCTCTATTTTTCTATCTTCTTCTACTCTCGCCTCTCTCATTTTCGTATAAATGTATGCATGTGTTTCCCTTATCTTACATTATCTTTTGTTTATATAATCAATAAATTTAAAAACAATATAATTTGGAAAAAATAAAAATATACCCACTTAACAATACAATGTTATGTATGTTGCATTTCACCTTAGGAATGACGGATTAAATGCTTCTAATCTACATGGTAAATTTTCATTCCTTTTTTGGTTATAACGTAAGTATTTTTTATGCATGTAATTAGTCTAACCAAGGCAATTTTTTAATGGTTTTATGCTCGTAACACATAAAAATGGCTCTTTGATAAATTTATTAGATCTATATAAGTATATTGTAGTGTTAGTATTTAGTGAGAGATTTAGAATAAGTAAGTAATTTTTTTTTCGTATTTTCTAAAACCAAATTAAAGAAGATAAGTTTAAAAGAATGTAATTTTTGTGGGTAACTATATTTTTTTAGTTTAAAAATCATTTTTTTTTTCAAATTTTATTTTTATATGGGACATTCTAGATCCATATTGTACTTCATGTATTAATGGTCAAATAGTTTGTTAATGCATGCATTGGGTAATTAATGTTGATATTTTACAAAGTAAAATGATATCACCTAAATTCTCTAATATTTATTAACTGACTGATTTTTAAATAATCTAACTAAAGCGGTGGGTTCTTATGAACTTATTTATTGAATTTTATTTTTTGCTTTAGTAAAACGGTGTAAGGTGAAATTATATAATTGAGTCATTTTTTGTTGATTGTAATTTTAAATTATTAATTTTCAGGATTTTTGACATATCAATGTAATTTATTATTAATGTAAAGTTTTAATTCATAATTTAGGATTATTAAAATGTTGCATGTTCAAAATATTGTATTCCTTTAGTGTAAAAAAGCAAACTGATACATAAAATGCTGAAAATTGAATAAAGACAATGTTGGGGCTTAATCTCCGTTTTGAGTATATTTCTGACGTAGATCCCGTAATCTTTGTAATCCATTGTAATCTTATTTAGTGATTATAATTCTATGATTTTCTTTGCTTTTCGTATGTAATTCATTTTAACTCCCCAATTTCGACCCAATTGAGTGCTAATTACACGTTCATCGACGTAGTCTAATTCACATTCTAGGATTAAAATGTTCGATGTTGCATTGCATGCATATAATCGATAACATATTAAATACGAACGATTTCCCTAATAATTAGTAGAGGCCACTATCGAGGCGGGCGGGATTAGGCTTTCGATTAAAGAGCTTCCTAATACGTACCCTCACCCTTTACTCCAGATCTCTGTGAACATCCGTATTCATTGGCATCCATCAGAGTCATTCTAGACATAGAATGTTAAGGGTAACGAGTTCTTAGTGTTCATGTCATCACTTTATGTCTTGATATGGCATGAAGTAATCGAACGGTTCCAATTTTCCATAAAAATTGGTGGTGATTCCACAAATGCGTATTTCTACGCTTGTCCATCCAAGTGCGCCCCTTCGTGGTTCCCCGTGTACCACAGTTTGGTAAGGATCACCAATCCGTGTATCACAGTTTAGCAACTCTGCTGGGGATCATAGACTTACGTGTTACCCAGGGTGAAACTTGAATAAGGTTAAGGAATAGTTTGTACAAGACAGTTGCGAATTTTCATTACTCGACCTTCTTAGGTCGTTTTATTCGGCCTTTCTAGGCCCAACCTAACCCATTTCGACCAATCGTCCTGTCCGTACGGTCCAAGTTCTTATCTGGGCCTAACGATGGATAACGATTGACGACAACCATACCGAGGTACATACTCATGTTAGTATCAAGAGTTTCACTACTCGAGGAATTGGATTAGGAACCAACCTTACTCATGTTTGGCGCGGACCTCTCCTCAGACCCGAGTTTGATTGCTTGGTATAACAACCCACCCTTTAAGCCAAAACCATTTTAAAAGCACTCAGCACAACGTTATAATGCCTGTATAAATGTGTATAACCCATACGTGATCACCATTTTGCAAATGAAATCATGACAAACTTTTAAAATATAAAATCCTTTTCAAAACGAAAAAGCATTTTAAAAGGTGGCCTAATGTAGCGCAAAATGAGTCAAAACTCTGTCCAAGTGTCTAGTCAAAATCATCTTTACTCAACTTCGAGTCAACACTCCTACATCTACACTACGGTTGTCTAGGACAAACATTTCAAAACTAGTCAATTTCAAAACTCACTTAAACAAAGTGGCACACTCTCACTTTACAAGTCAAGTCCTTTTGAATAAGTGTGCTAGAATGTCGGATTCTCTATCTACACGAAACCCTAGGAGCACACAACCCTAGGAGGCACAATCCTTGGTTTACACGAAACCCTAACTGGCTCAAACCCTAGGTGGGCTTATTAGTTTAACAACAAATTGAGATAGAATATATTAGAAACCCTAGGTAGCATGACAACCCATAAGTTGTATTACTAACCAATAGAATCTCATAAATATGTTCTCTATTAAAACTTTTGATAAAAATAAAAATATTCTTTCACTTTTGAAAACATTTAAATCATTTATTTCCAAAATCATGCACCAACATTTATCACCCAAAGTTATAGGTTAAAGCTATAACTCTGAACTTAAAATCACTATAATGGAATAGTTACCGAATGACGACCTATAATATCTAATCTTCACAAAGATCTTCAGTATACGGATCATCTCTTCATCTTGATCACAAAGACCCTCCATCTTGAGTCTTGTGTTATTTAGGTAGATCTTGCTTGAAACGTTTCTTTAAAGTTATAACCAGGTAGCTATACTTTCCATGTAAAGTTCCAAAGTTATTCCTGAAGTTCTTATAACTTTGTCTCACAAAACTTGTCAAAGTTAATTATGCCTGAAGTTCTTATAACTTTGATCTTCCTTCTCGTAATTGTTGTTAGCTATAATAAGACTAAAACACACAATTACATGCATATGATATATTAAGTAAAGCACATTATCAAGTACACACATGTCATTATAAAAACTATAAAATTTGTCCAACAAATTCGCCCTTTTTGATGATGACAAGTCTCTTATGATTTCTCTTAACATTGTGACTAAGTATAGTTCTCCCTTTACAAAACACTCCCAAAGTTATAGCAACTTTGATCGCAAGAACATAACTTAGCCAAAGTTATAACTTGAAAGATTTTAACAGATAACGAGTCTTGACAAGGAGCAAGCTTAAGTAAAGACTCAAATCATATCATTTCTTCCCCCTCTTGGCATCATTGAAAAGACAAGAACAAGGATATAAAATGACTAGAATAACATACTCCAAGGCAAGAAATAGATATGCAAAAAACGAAATATTAAACGATTCATATCAAGCAAAATCAAATATCAAATGTCAATAAAAACTACAAACCACAGTAAAGATTGTTAGTGCCAATGGGCCGAATAGGATAGTGTATAAAGCCAAAATGGGCCGAATGGATAAGTAGCTTAAGAAACAGACAAGGTAAGACTAGAAAATCAAGGCAAATTGGGTTGGCGAATGATGTTGGAGTCAATGTAATCGGGTCGGGTACGGTACTCAAGAGTAGAAAGGCGATCAAGGCACGTCTTCACATGATTAGCTTGGGCGGTGAGGCATACATCGAAGTTCCGAACCTTCAAAGAGAGAGCCTCCGTCGCATCAAAAGTAGTGTGCATACCTTCACGCATTTCCGAACCACTCTTCACCAACGCACCTCCTTGGCTAACCAAGAATTGCATCCGATCCCGTTGCCTAAACATCTCTTGTCGAATATCGACAACATTTCTCTCTATTTTGGCGAGGCAACCATCAACTCCCGTCATCCAACTCCGCAACTCGCCACTCACACCCGACCCACCATGGTCACAGGTTGAGCTAGAGTTCCCCATAGCCACGGTTTTGACCACTTTGTCAACAACCGCATCAATTTTCTTGTCTTGCACATCAAGGCGCTCCATTACCTTTCCCATAAAAACTTCCAATTTTGATTCAATCCCCGAAAAATCAGCCACATTCGGTTTCACAACAACCGAACCACCTTTTGACATAAAAACCAATTCCGGACCAAGAGCCTCCAATTTCATAAATTTCAAAAACGTATCACACATATCATCTTTCAAGGTAACACCATAGCTTGACGGATCAATGACCCCTTTCGACTCAAGAACCCGAGACACCCACATCTCATATGGTAAGTCAAGGGTCGAGTAAATTTTATCTTCGGTTACCGAAAAAGCAGTTTGTGAAATTCTAGAAAAGACAAGGAAAGCAAGATTGACCCGGTTACCTTCCAACCAATTCTTTACCACCATCATTTCATAGCAAGCAATTTTATCCCGTCCACCCCGACGCGAGACAACCGTGTTCCACAAAAAATTCAACAAAAACTTCAATTTTGGGGACAAATTTCCCGCCAATACACAACTAGATAAAGTAGCCCATCATCAAAATACCGCTTAACCTCCAACTTAGCCAGGTCCGACATTTTGTCCCATGACGTACTCGGGTCAATTTTGATTCCATCATCAGGAACCAAAAACAGAGTACAGAAATCGTCCATGGTGACGGAAACTGCACGGCCATTAACCACGACATGCAAAACTCCGGACTTTAAAGAAACATAAGCATAAAACTGAATTACCTCGATTGGGAAATCGGACCTGAAAACCGAGACACGCGTTCCCACTCTTGAAAATTTAAGAAATCGTTAAAGAATCCCAAAGCTTCATATTTTTCAAACCATGCTTTCGGAAAACTACGACCTCCATGAATGCCGTATTTAGCAACCCGGTTAACTAACTTTCGTTCATCTTTTGTTAAACAAAGCTTGTCAAGGCCGGATGCCGTTTCTCGAGGTGAGAAGTCGCGAAACAGGGTCCGTGTAGATGCCTCGAGTACCGTGTTGTCGGTGTCCTTAGTTTTCGGGGTCCTTAGTTGCTTCATCTTGCACGCTATTCTTCCCCTTATTTAATCTACGCCTTTTAGTACCCTCAGGAACCGAACCCGACTCGGTTTGGGTCATATTGAGTGTTTTTTTTAGTTTAGGAGAGAGATTAGTGGGAATGCTAGGTGTTGGAATTTTGGGGTTTTGGGTGTTGGTATTTTTGGACCTTGTGGAAGCCATTGTTGTGAGCTTGAAGTTATTGGGTTTTTTTTTCTTTTTGTTGTTGTTGTGCCGTGAGGAAGGAGAGAAAGAAGGAAGATGGTGATGTGTGTTGATAGTGATAGGGATAGGTAATTATGAAAAGTAGTCTTGGGTTTTGTACTTTTGTACTTGGCATTTGTATAGGTGCCGGCTATGTAGAGTCCTCTTTCCGTTTTTTTTGTTCTTTTTGAATTTGGGTAGGATTGTAAGAGGAATCTAGGGTAAATATTTGTGAGATATGGTAAGGATATGATTAGGTAAATAAAAAAAGATATGGTAAGATATTGTTGTTGGAGAGTTTCGGCCAACATGAGATTTATGGGTAGAGTTTTGGTTTAATTTGGAAGGTGAATAAGATAGAGTTTTGGCAAATATGTGATCCATAATTTAATATCCATAAAATACTTAATATGCAAGATAATTACGTAAAATATATAATATTAAACACAAATATACTAGCAATGGAATACGCGGACACAGTCATACAATCTCGTCTTATTCTAACCAGTCACGCAGGTTCATAAAATAAATATGACGAATTTAATTGCTACCGATTAAACCAATTTCCAACCACAAAATCTCAAAACGTCTTCTCGCTAACGCCTTTGTTAAAATGTCAGCCCATTGCTTTTCAGTACTACAAAATTCGAGTTTAATGTTGCCCTTTTCTACATGGTAACGTAAAAAATGATGTCTAATGTCTATATGCTTAGTACGAGAATGCTGAGCTGGATTTTTAGAAATAACAATAGCACTCCTATTATCACAAAATACATGCATACTTTTTCTATCTAAAGAACATCCTGCATAATCTGCATCTGAATATCCTACTAGGTCAAAATCACACTCAAGTGGATACCACAAATATAAATTAGATGTACCAATTAAATATCTCAAGATACGTTTAACTGCAATCATGTGTGACTCTTTAGGACAAGATTAAAATCTAGCACAAACACATACGCTGAACATGATGTCAGGTCTATTTGTAGTTAAATATAATAAAGAACCAATCATACCTCGATATGTAGTCTCATCGACACACTTACCATTTTTGTCTAAGGTCAACTTTTTATCAGTTACCATAGGTGTGTCCATTTGATGAGCGTTCTCCATACCAAATTTTCTGATTAGCTCCTTGACATATTTTTGTCGGTGAATCTTTATTCCTTCCTTAGTTTGTTGGATTTGCAGTCCTAGGAAGAATTTCAATTCTCCCATCATGCTCATTTCAAATTCTGAGGTCATTAGATCTGAAAAGTACTTGCACAATTTATTGTTAGTAGAACCAAAAATAATATCGTCTACATAAATTTGAGCAACAAGTAAATCAGAACCCTCGGATTTTAGAAATAGGGTTTTGTCGACAGATCATCTTTTAAAATTGTTTTGTAATAAAATTTTTGACAGTCTGTCGTACCAAGTCCTAGGCGCTTGTTTCAAACCATATAAACCTTTATCGAGTTAAAAAACATGGTTTTGAAATTTTTTATTCAAAAATTCGGGAGGTTGTTCAACAAAAACCTCTTCTTCCAAATAACCGTTAAGAAAAGCAGTCTTAACGTCCATTTGGTACAATTTCATTCCTTTATGAGCTGCGAAGGCGATAAGCAAGCGAATAGCTTCAAGTCTTGCTACTGGTGCAAAGGTCTCGTCATAATCAATCCCTTCTTGTTGATTATAACCTTGAACAACCAATCGAGCCTTGTTACGAACTATAACTCCTGAATCATCCAATTTATTTCTGAATATCCATCGACTACCAATCACAGTTCGATTTGAAGGTCGTGACACAAGGTGCCAGACCTTATTACGTTCAAATTGTTGAAGCTCCTCTTGCATTGTTACAATCAAGTCGGATTCTGCAAGTTCTTCTTTGATGTTGGTAGGCTCTATGGTAGACATAAAAGAATAGAATGAACAAAAGTTATTTAATGTTCGCCTAGTTTGAACTCCCTTATTCAAACTTTCTAGGATAGAATCCATAGGATGAGAACTCTTATATTTCCATTTCTTGGAGTTCCTAGGCTCATCATCATCTGATAAACTTTCACTTTCCTCAAATGATTCAGAGTCAAGATTAGTTCCCCCTGAGTTGGACTCCGGGGTTATAGCTAAAGTTGGTACAACTTCAGTTACAAAATCTTGATCTGGGTTCAAAGTTATAGCATCATCAACTATAACTTCGGTTTTTTTTCCTTTTTTTGAGAAAAGACATTCGTATCATCAACAATTGTCTCAGTTCTCTTTTCAAGGTCATTTGGGGATTTATCAAGTTCATCATTGATTCCTTCAATAACTTCTTCATTGATTTCTGGTACGTCATCCCTTGAAAGGCGAAAGTCGGGATCGTTCATGTCTTCTTCTTCATTCTGTTCAACTTGCTCAGGCACATTATCTTCATCAAATACAACATGAACATTTTCTTCTATGCACAAAGTTCTTTTGTTAAAGACTTTAAAAGGTTTGCTATGATTAGAATAACCAACAAACACAGCTTCGTCACTTCGTGGATCAAATTTGTTTAAATTACTTTTTCCATTATTATGGACAAAACATTTACTACCGAAGTAACGAAGGTGAGCTATATTGGGTTTTCTCCCTCTTAAAAGTTCATAGAGAGTCGTTTTGAGAATAGGTCTAATCATAGCTCTATTGTGCACATAGCATGCAGTACTAATGGCTTCGACCCAAAAATTCTTAGGAAGGCCACTACACAAAAGCATAGTGCGAGCCATGTCCCCTAATATTTTATTTATACGTTCCACGACACCATTTTGTTGTGGGGTTCGTGGTGCAGAAATGTTATGTCCTAAACCATTCTCCCTACAATATTCTATAAAAGCTTGATTATCAAATTCGGTGCCATGATTCGTACGAGTGAAAACTAACTTTTTATCATACTTGTTTTGGGCAAACTTCATTAGTACTACAAACTCATCGAAAGTTTCATCTTTATTAAATATAAAGATAGGCCATACATACCTTGAGTAGTCGTTGACTAGGACGAATACGTACCTTGATCCACCGCGGCTTCTGACTTTCATAGGTCCACACAAATCCATGTGTACCAACTCAAGTGGACGCTCTGAACTTACTACTCGTTTTGGTTTGAATGAAGATCTAACTTGTTTAGATCGGGCACATGAGTCACACATCTTTTTGTGGGAAATATCGGTATACTTCCCTTTAAATAATTCGGATTATAATGAAATTATAACTATATGAATTTCTAGTCATAAATGAAATTGCATAATATAAAACAAGAGATTATGAAATAACCTTCGGTCCTAGCAAAGGCCTAAGAACAAATACCAAAGTAGGTATTGTTGGAGCCAGTGTCCTCCACAGTTAGTGCAATAACATAAATAAATCTCTGTAGGTTCACAGGGTATAATTTGTATAATAATCAGTTGATTAACGTTTATCAATAACGGTTGGCTTGCTAGATAAGTTTGACGTTATTGTCATACAGATGGCGGTGATCAACTGGTCCCTAAAAGTCACACCTATAGGATGTGTTTGAGAGATGTGATTATTTGAGAAAATAATCATATTGATGCCATATTATATGACTAAAAGGTTAGTCAGTATATTTGACTAAAAGGTTAGTCAATGTGATGATGAGACGATTATTTAATAACGATTAAATAAAGTTAGCTGAGACGAATTAACTGTAATTCGTAAATTGAATATAAAATGTTATATTTAATTGTTGTATATAATGTAAGCTAATTAAACATAAACCGTTATAATTAATTGGCAAATAATAAATATACGGATATTTATAATTAATGATGTATTATAATGTCGGTCCTTGACAAATGACGATTATAATATATTACATTATATTGGAAGCTAAAATGACCGAAAATAAGTGTCCAGATACACTCGGTTTTTCCGGTCAATGGGTAGTTATTTGAGGAGACTAAATCTCCTCATATAAGACCTAGGGGAGCCGTGAGATTGGTAAGAGAAGGAGAAAAATTCTAACCTAATTTCTACACTCACTTGTGCCTCCATCACAAAAAAACACAAAAACCCTAAAAGTTAACAGGAACTTTTAATCATCTTTCTAGCAAAGGAGAAGGGCATTTCTCGATCAATCTTGGGTGAGACGATTAGGAGCATATCTACTTTGATATCTGTTCTTAGGCCGAATTTTGCTAGGACCAAAGGTTCAATTCGTTTTCTCTATATTTTATATCGTTTTCATATTTATGACTCGCAATTCATATTCTATAATTTTGTTATAATCCTAAATTTTAAGGGGATGTAAACAGTTATTTCCCACAAGTGGTATCAGAGCATAAGGCTACAAAATTATATTATATGTTTTTCATTTTATGAATTATAAATTTGAGAAATAAAAATTAATACTCGAACAAATTTTTTTGTCACGGCTGGATTTTTTTTTCGTGTGATTTTTTTTAGGTCTTGTTTTTCCATTGTTGATTTATTGATATTGTTATTTTAAAAGGTTAAAATTCAATATAATAAATTTGTACTTGTTTTAATTTGATAAGGATTAAATTAAAATAAGATGGATTGGTTTTGTTTTGTTGTTGCTTTTGTTTTGCTATTGTTTTAATGATGTTCAAAGCGATTGTGATTAAATGAATATATGGATGATCGATTTAATCATGATTTAGATGTTCATTTTAAAAGGTTAAATTGAATAATCTAGTTTGAATCAATATTTAATAACGATTAAATATTGAATTATGTACCGATCTAGCAATATTGGCAACACCGATATTTTTTTTTTTGCACTGAACGTGCTGCTACTGTAAAAAAAAAAAAAAAAATTTTTGTTTTTTTTATTGCAGTTTGCAGCAAGTTTTTTATTTTTAATGTTTTTCGGTTTTTGGATTAAACCGTTAGAAATAGATTTAAAAAAAAAAAAAAATTTTGGCTGGTACTGTTCACGTGAACAGTGAACAGAAGAAATTTTTTTTTTTTTTTTTTTTTCCGGCTAATTTCAATTTTAACATTATAAAGATAATGTTTTTGTTGTTGTTGGTTTGTTGTGAAGAAGTTCACTCATGTTTAGATACCTAATTATTTTAAAGCGGTTTAAAATAATGTTGTTTGATACAATAATGAGGATTATTGTTGATTCAAATTTTGTGACTAATTAAATAATTATCACATAATGTTAATCATTTTTAAGAGGTGGTTTGGATAAATTACTCTACATAATTACAGAATTATGTCTTGAAGAATTAATTTATATAGTTGATGTTTTTTATTTTATTTTTGTCGAATGAATGAATGAATGAATGATTTATTTACGTATTTTTGCAATTGGTTGAAAAATGTAATACATAGTGTGGCCTTAGTTAATCATGTTTTCGTAATGATGGAAACATGGTTTGGATGTAACTTTGAGATCTCGAATCTCCTTTTATTTTTCTTTTAATTATGTTTTGGAATTAGAATGTAAATAGGTTTATTTTGTAATTTTTAAATGTAATTTAAGAAGACTAAAGACGGAGATCGGATGCTCACTCCCGCTTCATGGACCAAGATGGAACAACAAGTCAAGCTTCTCGGGTCCATAAGGATGGATTCCAAACTTGTATTTACTGTTCTTTTTGGTAGATAGGCCACACTAGGACCGTTGTAATAGTCTACGTATTTTTCATTCTTTTGCTTTTCTTTCACATGTTAAATAATTGCATCATATTCCGCCTAAACCAAACCACCTAAAATGCATGAAAAATGTTTCATATAGTTTGAATTTTCATCATCGACATACAGATGTCACTCGTTCATAGGGCCATCGCCTTAGTCTAAATCATTCACGAAATGCAAAAATTTTGTTCACTTAAAATGAATTAATTTTAAGATGATGGGATCTTCCTCTAAAATGAAAATTGAGATTAGTCTTTATAGGGAAAACTACTATGAACCCCTTCTTCGTCGGAAGTCATAATATGTCCCTTCTACGTTGGGTAAGTAGTGAGTGTTGACCTATTTTACCTCAACATTGTAGTCCGAGTAATATCTCGGGATTATAATGGACTAAAGATAGAATTTACAGACATTTATCGACTGAGAATTCTAAAAGTAGAATTAGCCAAGAGGTTGGCTTATCAATTTACAGAAATTGAGTCTTGGGATCACTTATATAATTCTTGAGGAAGGTCAATTGTATAAATGCATGAGTCATCGCATTAAACAGTTATTGCATTAAGACTTAATATTAAAACGATGAAACTTATCATATTCATTTTCTTTTCCACAGTTTTCGAATTCATAACTGCTAAATAACAAAATGGCTGGCCATACTGATGACCCAATGCTAAGTGCTACACTCGCTCGCAAGTCCTGGCTAAAGATCTTTATGGACAACATGAATCAGTCCACGCGACTGAAGAATGATGGGTCCAACTTTGCGGACTGGGAGGCGGCATTACGGAATGCTGTCATTGCTGACGGTAAGCTCAAGTAGTTGACTTAGCCACTACCGACTAACCCAGGCCCCAATGCAGGAGCAAATGAATCACTTGCTTATAGTGATTTCGTAATGGAGGCGGGTGCGATAAAGAACGTACTCATCTTTTCAATGGAATCCAATTTGCAGAGGCGATTCATAGCCCAGGGTGCAAACAAGATTTTCACCACTCTCGCTAACGAGTTCTCGAAAGCTCCGAGGATCGTTAGCTATGAGTATACCTGTCGCTTCTTTGAAGCGAAACTCCAGAAGGGCCAAGCGGTTAGCCCACACATTCTTGCTATGATCGAGAATGTCGAGAAGCTGGAGGCTCTTGGTTGTAAAATCGATGAGAAGATCATTATTGATCGTGTGCTTCATTCACTTCATGATGATTTTGCCCTTTTCAGGGCAAATTACTATATGAATGATATGAACAAAAGTCTTCATCAACTCCACTCACTTCTCGTACAGACCGAGAGTGATCTGAAATTGAGTGAGAGCTTGAGGCAGGACGTTCTCATGATTAGCACAAAGGGTGAAGGTAAGGGCAAGGCTCAGGCTGACCTAGCTGTAGGGAAGCCAGAGTTCAAAAAGCCAGGAAAGGTCAAGAGTGGGACTGGTGAGACTAGCGGTAGCTCACAAGGCAAGACAAAGAGCAAGGAATACATGGAGTGCCACCATTGCCACAAGACTGGGCATTGGAGGCGGAACAGTCCCGTGTATGCTGAAGACCTAAAATCAGGCTGCGTTACTCCTGTTGGTACGTCATCTTTTATTCATATGATTGAGATTAACCATGCAAGTTTCGGAAGTTGGGTACTAGATACTGGTTGTAGTTCTGATCTGTGTAATCATTTGCAGGGCCTAAGAAGCATCACAACTCTCGCAAAGGGTGATGTGGACCTGCGAGTGGCAAATGGAGCTAGAGTTGCTGCCGTTTCAGTGGGAACATATGTAATCCAACTCCCTAGTGGTTTTGAGTTATTGCTGAATAATTGTTACTATGTACCCAGTTTGTCGAAAAACATTATTTCAGTTTCCGTACTTGATAAGGACGGATTTTCGTTTGTAATAAAGGATAATAAATGTATTTTCTCTTTAAACGAGATGATTTATGGCAAGCTTATTTCCAATAAATGGAATATATGTTTTAGATCCAACCACCAGTATAAGGCTTTGATAATAATGAAAGCAAAGGTTGGTGACAAAGATCAAACCTATCTATGGCATTGCCGTATGGGACACATAAATGAAAATGCGTGAAAAGCTCATTGATATGGGAACTAATCTCCCCATTATGACTATGAATCTTTTGGCACGTGTCGAATCACATGTGCCCTCATATGCAAAATACTCGCATTCCATTCAAAGGTGTTGGAAGTGCGCGCCAGTGGCTGACCTATTAGGACTGCATACATACTGATGTGTGTGGACGCTATGTCCATCAACGCTAGAGACGGTTATAGTGTATTTATGCACTGTTCACGGACGATTTTAGTAGATATGGTTATGGTCTACTACTTAATGAAGCTAAAAAGTGAGGTGGTAGGTCCGTTGACAAGGTTCAAGGAATTCCAGCATAAGGTTGAAAGACCAGCTGGATAGAAACATTACAAGAAGGGGGGGGGCACTACGTATCATACATCGTTGGTTGGCGAATATCCTTTCGAACGTGAGTATTGAGTCAACAACCTTGAGAAGACTATTTGTGTAGTACAACAAGTGACTCCACCTGGGAACACCCAATTGCTGGTGTTCCGAACAGGAGAGAGTATCAAAGCATTGCTTGAATAGGGTTTCGAATCAGAATGAAGAGTCGCACAGGTTGTGGCCTGACTCCATTATGGGGATAAAATGCTCTTTTGTCAGCTGCTCTATACTTAACCGAAGTCCGTCTAAAGCTGTAGACAAGACTCCATATGAGTTATGGAAGGGAACGGTCCCTAACTTGTCCTTTATTCGGGTTTGGGGCTGCGAGGCTTATGTCAAATGGAGACCTGACGATAAGCTCGGCCCACGATCGGTCAAGACATACTTTATTGGTTATCCAAAAGGAATGTTTGGTCATTACTTTTATTCGCCTACCGAACAACGTGTTTTTGTTGCGGCGAGTGCGAAGTTTCTAGAGAAAGAATTTCTCGAGAACAAGACGAGTGATAGAACCTTCGATCTGTCGGAGGTTCAAGAACCAACAACCGAGCAACCAATGGAGGAAACTGTTCCTTCATCATCGGCTGCGGCAAATATTCCTGAGGAACCCAGGAGGTCGGGTAGAGTCTCCATTCCTCCAGACAGATACAATTTGTAGGTCGAAGGAGAATGGGAGAGATGACGTTGTTTACTCCTAGAGAGTAACGAACCCTCTACCTATAAAGGTGGCAGCATGACCCTGTCCGAATCCTAAGTATTGCTTGGGGCCCATTCAATCCGAGATGGACTCTATGTATTAAATATACGTTATGGGATTGGTTGACCTTACCTGATAAGGTTCGGCCTCTTCAGTGGCAAATGGCTTATAAAATAAAGTCATTATGTAGAATGACACCAGATACAGACCAGGCACGACTAGTGGCAAAGGGTTTCACTCAAGTGGAAGGATTGCACTATGATGAAAGTTTTGCACCCGTAGTTATGCTGCGTTCCACTCGGATAATCTTAGCGATTGCCGCTTTTCATGACTATGAAATTTGGCAAATGGATGTGAAAACCGCCTTCTTAAACGGTTATTTGGAGGAGGAGTTGTACATGGTACAACCCTAAGGTTTCATTGATCCTAAAAATCCTAAGAAGGTATGCAAGCTTAAGCGTTCCATCTATGGACTTAAGCAGGCTTGTCGGAGTTGGAATCATCGTTTCGACCAGGTGATAAAAGAGAATGGATTTACTCGATTGGTCGAGGAACCATGCTTATATATTAAGTCGAGTGGGAGCAAGATTGTCTTCCTAATATTGTATGTCGATGACATACTCTTGATTGGGAATGACATACCTCTCTTAACTTCGGAAAACGTTTGGTTAAAGAACCATTTCCAGATGAAAGATCTGGGCAAGGCACAAAGAATTTTGGGGATCCGTATATACAGAGATAGATCACGACGGATGTTATCCCTCAGTCAAGAGTCTTATATAGATAAGATGCTTGAGAGGTTCAGCATGACTAACTCCAAGAAGGGAACCTTCCAATGGGGTCCTCTTTGATGCATTTAGAGTAAAGCTCAGCACCAAAGACAGCGGAAGAGGTCGAGCGCATGAGTCGGATTCCTTATGCATCAGCTATAGGATCGATCATGTATGCCATGATATGCACACGTCCAGACGTGGCATATGCATTGAGTATGACAAGTCGTTACCAAGGCAATCCAGGTGAAACACACTGGATAGCTGTAAAGAATATCCTTAAGTACCTACGGAGGACTAAGGATTGGGTATTGACTTATGGAGGTGACACTGAGCTATGCGCAATCGGTTACGCAGATGCTAACTTCCAAACGGATCGGGATTACTCGAAATCTCAGTCTGGATTCGTGTTTACTCTTAATGGCGCTGCGGTCAGCAGGAAAAGCTCCAAACAAAATGTTATAGCAGATTCTACGACTGAGTCCGAGTACTATGCTGCTTCAGAGGCTGCGAAGGAAGCTATATGGATGCGTCAGTTCTTACAGGGACTAACTGTAGTTCCTAGTTCGGATGACCCGATCACCATCTATTGTGATAATAGTGGTGCCATCTTCCATGCTAAGGAGCCTAAGTGTTGGAGTAAGTGTCCCTCCACAATATGCATTATATATAAAATCTCATTTGTAATTACGTGCACTGAATTATATATTTTGATGACTCCACTTCAGTTGATTACGTAAATCGGTAACGCTTGGCTGACTAGAGTTTGACGTTATTGTCGTATGACGGCGGTAATCAACTGATCCCTTTAGGTCACACCTATAGGATGAGACCGAAATAGTAACTAATTATTTGTATATGATACAGTTAATTAGTACATTACATATACTCGATATGTACGAGAGTTAATTGTTAGAAATTGAGTTAAGAACTCAAATTCGATTAAGTTTATTTTTCAATTATGCGATAATTGACTAAAAAATTTATATCTTATTTTAATACGATTAAATAAGATTTAACTTAGTAATTAATCGTTAAATTAATAAATTAGTTGAGGTTTTGAGATAGAGGTAATTAGTTAATTTTATTTACAAAGAGTTGTAAAATAAATTAACTAAGCATTGTGGGACCCATTATATATTGATATAATGGTAAAATATTACTTAAAATGTTAAGTACATATTATTCATTTATTTGTATCATATAATTGTTATATGATCAAATTAACACTTAATTATACAAGATAATTAAGCATATGATTAATAAGTATTTATGGGACAAATATCAAAAATCAAAATGGACCATTTTGAGCCATGTGAGGCCGGTTATGGTAGTAGTAGTTGTAATGATAATTGTTCTTGTTTATGCAAACAAGCAACCTTATGATAATGACATATCATGCATTCAAATCATTACATACACTACCATACTCTACTACAATTGCATGTGAATCAAATAGAAAAAATCAAAGGCCTTATGGACACATGAGGTCTGGCCATCATGTCCTTAAAATGGACAATGGCTGTTCATTTTTTACTAACTTGATTTTGCTTAATTTTACATATCTCTCTAAAATACTCAACTTCTCTCAAAACTCTCATATATACTAATATTCTCTACATATTACTAGTGTAGTAATACAATAATATTAGTAGTATTTATCTTACTTATTATCTAGTTAATAATAAGGTAAGATTATTTGGGTTTAATCTTGGGTGCAACAAGAAGGAGACCTTCTACTTTGGAGGTTATTTTTGGAGGATCATCCACCTAATTTCATGCTCAAGAAAAATAAGAAGGAGTTCTTATTGTGCCCATATTAAACCGAAAATCCCAATGTAAGGATGTTTTGGTCTTATCTTTTCTTTTATGCTTTTATATTTGCATTCATGATAATTAGATCCTAAATCATTAACTTAATGTAATTTAATGAACTAATTAGAGGAGTCTAATTAAAGGTCTAGGACTTTCATGTGGTATCAGAGCTCAATTGTTACATGCATGTCGATTTTAAGCATTAAAATCGAGTTATACGATAACTTGGGTAAAATTGAAAATTTGTGTTAAAAATTGGTTTGCACGAAATTTTTGATTTGGATGCATACCTACTGACCTCAAAATGGTTGTGGTCAAATGTGGTGATTTTATGGATTAATTTGCTATTTATTTTGATTTATGGACTTTAAATCATGTTAATATGCATGTTTTATGTTAAAAGTTAACTAAAAATAGTTGTATGTTGATTCTGGACATGAAATTTTGATATGATCTTACATGCATGTTGTACATACTGTATGTAAAATCTCGTGACTTTTAATTAAGTTTTGCATGATGATTGATTTTTATAAGATAAAAGTCAATAAAGTGAGATTATTATGATCATAAAATTGAAACGTCCTTTTCTGGTCTTGAAAGTTTTTGATAAATTTTATAATATGATTTATATCATCTTGGTGAAATTTTATAATTTGTTTCACTGTTTTACTATATTTAATGGTTTTTATTTTATAAAACCGTTGAATATTAAGTTATTTGTTCATAAAATTTATTCAAAATTTTTTGGGCAAATTTTTCTATTTTTAGAGTTCCTGGAAATGTTCCAGAATGTACAAAATTTTTGGTTTCAAATTTTTAGGATTTTTATATTTTATTTTGGGTTTACTTCATAAATGTTATGATTAAACCTTTATATTTAGCAAATACGATCAATTCGAACTAATTAAATACAAACAAAGTTAGTGTGGACTAATTTTGAGTTCTAAATCAGTTTATATAATTAGTTTGAGCTTAAATACGATTTAAGTGCTGATTAGTGATTTTTAATGGTTAAAAATCGATAAAAATCCATAAAATCGAGCTAGAATGAGCATGATAAGTATTAAGGGCGATTTTGGTATGATTTTTACAGCATTTTATTTATGTTGTTATTGTTGAATGAATGAATGTCATTTATTTAATTTTTCAATGCAAGTTGTACCTAGTATGACCTAGATTATTTTAATCGGTATTACCCGTAATGTAAGGGAATACCAATTCGGTTGTAATTTTATTTGCGATCTCGTATCGCTGTTTGTAATAATTTCATTTCATTTTTAGATCAAATGTCTAATAGGAATTTTATTTTTATCTTTTTGTAATTAATTATTATGAAGACGGAGATTCCCGAAGTCGGTGTTCCAAAAGACTGTGCCATGAAGAGGCTAGGGGCCAAGGAGTTGGTTTCCGATTTTGTAATCTACTAGTTAATTAGATTAGCTAGGTGGCCATACTAGGATTTATTATTTGCTTGCTTTATTTTTCCGCTCATGCCAAAATCGCCAACATGCATCTTTATTTCTCGATTGTCAATTCAAAGTTATTCAAAATTCACCGACTTAGTTCGCTTATAGGGAATTAATAACAAAATTGACAAGACCTCTCACATAACTTAAAAAAAATTGAGATTTAGCCTTACCAATTGTAACACCTATGAACCCCGTGTTCATTAGGGCTACCACGCTCGTGGGTCCCTTTTTACCTCGGGTAAGTAGGGTGATGCGATCACAAGCCAAAATTGGATTGGACTCAACGAGATAAGCGTTATCTTGGGACTAGGAGATGGATTTAGTTGAAATTCGTCAACCAAGAGTTCTAAGTGTAGAATTAGTCAAGTATTGACTTACCATTTTTAGATAAAGGTAGCATGCGATGACTATTTTTGTCTAAAGATGGGTCTTGGAATCACTTATGTAATTTCGTGAGGGGTCATTATATGAGTGACTTGTTTAAAATTGTTTTTACAAGTAAAATTATATATAAGCAATGAATGTTTATTTTCCGTTGAGATTTATTTTATACGCGCAAATGACATATATTTTATCCTTCTATGAACTTATAAATCCGTTCAAATCGTGGAAAGGGTTTCCATTATTTTATACGGTAACATTTTGATTGCAATCTCCGTTTAAACCACCGTAGCTAAAGACAAAATATATTTTATCTTTTGATCCTCATATTCACCATTGCAAATGTCTCTTATGAAGAGTAAATGAATAAGTCACACTTAGTCAAAAACGTTTTGATTTTTAGTGACGTCTTCTCATAACAATGGTACATCAATCTTTTCCCTCCAACGAAAATATTTTTATTTTTTGGTATGTCGTCATAATGCTCCTTATCGAGGCTTACCTCAAAAGAGGCCAAATCAGTTGGGACGACTAGGTTAATAGATTTATTTAAAATCGTGAATAATCAAATACCGTAGTCACTTCATGAAAGGTTTATCCTTTTGAAGGTAAAACCATGAATGAAATGAAGAATAATCTTCACAATCATTCTAATATACTTGTCCAAGTAGAGATTCATGAAAGTGAGTGGGAGCACTATGAATGATGTTTATATTCTTAATTGTTAAGACGAGGTTCAAGAGTAGGTTGGCACGAGTTTGGCACAAGGCAAGGGAAAAAGGCAAGACTATTTTGAATAGTAAAGTCAAAACCCAAGCAAGGTGTCGAATTCAACTTTTGACGATTCTATTTTACAGTGTATGACACAAGAAAAGAATCTGCTCCAAGTTTTCTAAAGAGTTAGAAATTGGGTGTACTATTTTCACCCATAATATCTATATGATCGACATTTATTTTGCTAAATAAAATTTTTGGGTATTAGATACCTATTATGGTTTTCATCAATGTATTTAATGCATATAATAATGATTCGTGCGACGACTAACCATGATTAAATGTCGACCTACAAGGGAAATATAACTATTGTAGTTTTATTTCTATAGAAACATATAAAAGTTATAATGTGATCAATCTAGTTTTGGATTTAGAGGTATACTTTAATAAATGTTATTATGTACATGACCTCTAAATAAAGAATATAGTATCCACTTTAGTGTACGACACAAGTGTTTCACTTTTGTGAATGGAACAAGCGTTGTATCCTTTTATGCCTATACTTGGTCAATGGTTATCCCATACCAATCAAAGGTAATTATATTCTTGACCTAAACTAGTAATTACTTGTCATATAGATTGTAAAGGCTCAAAATTGGTGACCCTAATCTAATCTTAATTCTGGATTGTGTAGCACATTAAGTGGCTAGTATTGACAACTATCCCTAAACCATCTGATTTTGAATCTTATGGTGCGTGCAAATCTTCTATTCAAGGCAAGATGATTCGTGCCCTTTTATTTAAAAGGAAATCGAAGTAGTGAGTTATTGGCCCTATTACATAAGAATATGCGTGGTCCAATAACAAACACAACCAGAGATGGTTATGATTACTTCACTTGATTTACCGACGATTTAAGTAGATATTATGTTTGATTCTACTTAATGAGGTGCTAAGAGAAATCTTTGAAGAGTTCAAAGAGCTTCAATGTGAAGTAGTTAACAACTAAGAGCATTAGATCAAGGACTTACGACTAAATCGTAACTATAAATACCTATGTATTGACTTTGATTTTCACCAAAAGTATTGTGAAATGGTTTCACAAGTTAACTTCTCTAACACACATTATTAGATAAGGTGTTGTTGAATAGAAACAGAACCTTATAAGATATGGTTTTGTGTTTATCAAGTCAAAATGAGCCATTTGACTAACCTTGGGATCTTAATATTTTTGTCTGCTATTTCTTTTCCCACCATATTAAAACACATTTAAAACAGTCTGATTTCATTCCATATACGATATGGGTAGGTAGCGTACCTAATTTATAAGTTATTTGAATGAAACAAGTTCTCAATAATCCCACATTGACCACGAGAACAAAGCGTTTGTGACTCGTGATGCTGTCTTTCAATAAAAATACGATTATTTCTTGATAAGACAGAGTGGGAGAAAATGTTTCAAGAGCCACAAACTGAGCATATGGTCCGTAAAAAAGTTTTCCTCATTGCTTGTTCAGTAGTTGTTTCTTCGGAACCTAGGAGGTCAGGTGGAATTTTATCACTCCTTAATAGTGATGAATTCTAATATGCGACTTATAAAAGACTGTTTTTAGTCCCAACTTCTTGCTATGGCTTAGAGTCATACGATTTGTAATGGACTCCATGCATGATGGTCAGGTATGTGACCTGGTAAATTTTACTTGAAGAAGTACGACCTCTTCAATGTAAATTGATTTTTAAAGATCGAAATTTGCATGGATAAACATTACAATGTTTTCAAAGATAAATGGGTACGCAAAGAGTTTTTGCACTAACCTTAATTCTTCGATCCATTCGAATATACTTAGCGATTACAGCATATCATAATAGTATGATGTCAATTGGATCTCAAGGACCAACTTCTTGAATACGATTCTAGAAGAGGTTGTATATTTTATATTCACTTGTGGGTTCGTTGATTCTAACTATCCTAAGTTAATTTTGCAAGCTTAAGAGGATGTCTTAAGTAAGCACTAAAGAGTTGGAATTAGTGTGACAATCATGTTGTAAAATATTTCTCGATATCTCGAGGAATTATGTTTATACATGAAGTTTAGTGGGAGTAATATGGTTTTCACCAGTCTTATATGTGGAGACATATTGATCATTTTAGATGATGAAAGATTTTGGAGAAGTAGAATACATCTTTTAGATATCAGGATTTATGGAGATAAATCTAAAAGGATATTAGCGTTAAGTCAAAATTCTTATAATGATAAGATCTTTGACTAATTCAAGGAAGTTGAACACATGATAATTGATTCCTTTTACTTCCGCTGCGGGATCAATTATATACGCTGTGATGTATACTCAATCCGACATTTCGCATGCTTTGAGTATGACAAATCATTTGCAATCAAATCCAAGTGAGAGTCACTTGATAGCCATAAAGAACATCCTTAAGTGCTTGCGAAGGACTAAAGATATGTTCCATGTGTTTGGAGTTTACAGTGAGTTGTGTGTAAGAGGTTACACAGACTTCAGTTTCCAAACTGATCAAAGTGATTTGAAATCACGAACTGGCTGTGTTTTATAGAAGATTTATCCGTTGGAAGAGTTCCAAGAAGAAAAGACTATTGGAAAGGTTCCAAGTAGGAGTGACATTTTCAAATATAAATGTCATGTATCCGCTGGAAGTGTTCCAGGCAGTTTATCATTGCGGATTTCACAACGGAAATGGAGTACATTGCATCATATGATGATGCATATGAAAGTAGCTTGGATTCGACATTATTAGAGGGACTAGAAGTAGTTCCTATAGTTGTATATCCTATCCCATGATACTGGTTAAACAGTGGGAGCTACCTTTAGGCCAAGAGTCCTAAGTCTAGATTCAAACCTAGACACGTACTCAGAAAGTTTTAGGTAATATGAGATTACGTAGACAAAGAGAAATAGCAATCAGAACGATGGGAAAGATGCAAGTATTGCTAATCCATTGGCCATGCCTTTTGCAGGCTGAACATGATAGTCATGTCATTTCAATGGGATTGAAATATGTACCTTTATTGCTAGAGATTATGAGATATGAAATTATTGATAGCGTATCAATTTTTCCAAATATTTGATAATCGCATTCATTGTTAGAGTTTCATTAAAAACTCCTTTATTTAGTTTGACTAAATTTTAATACTTTGTTTATCCGAATTGGTTGAAAGAAAAGGTTGACCCAATCAAGTGAACAGGACGACAATTAGTATTTTGCCCTAGTCATCACTGATTTTTTTCTTGGGGTGACGTCTCGAAATGACTAGATTGTAATGTCGTCGATGGTTGTTCAGCCACCAGGGGTCATGGAGATGACTGGTCGTTTACATAGGACAGACTGTATGACACTCTGTCGGACAGTGACATTGTAGAGACCCTTAAATCAATTATTTGATGCCTGGTCATGGCAGGGTCTTCTATCTTATTCCTATAAGTCGATTCTTTGGACTGGCGACCGTCTATCTGAGTCGGTGCAGTTTCCGATTGGTTTTGGTTGATGTTCTAGGTCGTGCCGTAAAAGGAGGCCGATGGACTTCTTCTGGATCATGGTGATCTGCATCATACAGAGTAGATGGATCAACATGAATTGTCCACCCACGTTGGGTAAAAACATCTTTAGGCCACTCGAGGAGAAGTTACTGTAAATGCGTGGCCACGCGCGGAAAGAGATCTATGGTAGATTTTCCGGTCAGACAGTTACTCTCCCTATCGAGAAAACCACTCTAGATATTGTCAATCGCAAGTGCGACCTGGAAGACACCTTGCGTTGAGTGGGAGATGTGATAAAGAGACAAGGATTGGAAGCACACTTGTGTCAGACAAGTGGGAGATGTTGGAGTAGGTGTCCTCCACAATATGTGCGCCAATAGAAATCTTATTAAGGAATATAATTGGGATATTTATTGACTATATATATGATTAGTCAGTTGATTAACGTAAATCAATAACGGTTGGCTGACTAGAGTTTGACGTTATTGTCGTTTGACGGCGGTGATCAACTGATCCCTTTCGGTCACCCCTAAAGGATGAAATCCAAATAGTAACTAATTATTTGTATACGATACAGTTAATTAGTACATTACATATATTCGATTTGTACGAGAGTTAATTGTTAGAAATTGAGTTAAGAACTCAAATTCGATTAAGCTTATTTTTCAATTATGCGATAATTGACTAAGAAATTTATATCTTATTTTAATACGATTAAATAAGATTTAACTTAGTAATTAATCGTTAAATTACTAAATTAGTTGAGGTTTTGAGATAGAGGTAATTAGTTAATTATATTTACAAGGAGTTGTAAAAAAAATTAACTAAGCATTGTGGGACCCATTATATATTGATATAATGGTAAAATATTACTTAAAATGTTAAGTACATATTATTTATTTAATTGAGTCATATAATTGTTATATGATCAAATTAACACTTAATTATACAAGATAATTAACCATATGATCAATAAGTATTTGTGAGACAAATATCAAAAAAATCAAAATGGACCAAACTAGGCCATAATGGACGGGTTTTGGTTGTAGTTCAAAGGTGATGATTTTAGTTCTTGTTTTTACTATTTAGTTACTTATGAAAGTGACATTACAAGTAAGAATAATCATCATATATACTACAACACTCCACTCTAATGCATGTGACAAAAATTGAACAAAATAATAGTCCATATTTGGACTATATCATCCGGCCATTTTGGCTTCTTGATACACAATTGTTGTTCATCATTTATCACTTCATTTTGTGCAATTGTCATACTTCTCTCTAAAACTCTTCTTCTCACTATAAACTCTCAAATACTAATATTTACTAAGTATTACTAGTGTAGTAATATAGTCATAATATTAGTAGAATAATATCTATCTTATTATCTAGTTAATAATAAGGGTAGATGATTTGGGTTAATCTTGGTGCAACTTAGAGGAGATCTTCTATTTTGGGGATTATTTGTATTCATCCATATTATTAGCTCAAGAACAACAAGAAGGAGTTCTTGTTGTGCCCTTATATTTTCCATATCAAGGTGAGGAAATTTCTTCTCTTATATAAATGTCTTTATATTTGCATGCATGTTACATAGATCATTAAATACTAAATTAACAAGTAATTTAGCAACTAATTAGAGGAGTCTAATTAAGGTCTATGGACTTTCAGGTATTTGGTTATTCACGATTTTAAATAAATCGATTAACCTAGTAATCCCAACTGATTTGGCCTCTTTTGAGGTAAGCCTCGATAAGGAGTATTATGACGACATAACAAAAATTACAAATATTTTCTTTGGAGCAAAAAGATTGATGTACCATTGTTATAAGAAGACGTCACAAAAATTCAAAACGTTTTTGACTAAGTGTGACTTATTTGTATACTCTTCATAAGAGACATTTGCAATGGTGAATATGAGGATCAAAAGGCAAAATTCATTTTGTCTTTAGCTATTCAGGTTTAAACAAGGATTTAAATCGCAATCAAAATGCTACTGTATAAATTTTATGGAAACTACTTTCCACGATTGAACGGATTTACAAGTTTCTAGAAGGATGAAATATTTGCCATTGCGCGAATAATATAAATATTAACGGAAAAATAACATTCATTGCTTATATATAACTCACTTGTAAAACAATTTTAACAAGTCACTCATATAATGACTACTCACGAAATTATATAAGTGATTCTGAGACCCGTTTTTAGATAAAATGAACATGTTATGCCACTTTTATGTAAAATACAATAAGTCAACACTTTGACTTATTCTACCCCTAGAATTCTCGGTCGACGGATTTCTACCAAATTCATCTCTAAGTCCCGGGATAACGCTTATCCCGTTGAGTCCAACCCAATTTAGGCGTGTGATCGCATCACCCTACTTACCCGAGGTAAAAAGGGTCCACATTGTCGTTGCCCTAATGAACACGGGATTCATAGGTGCTTCATTTGGTAAGGCTAAATCTCAATTTCTTTTAAGTCATGTGAGAGGTCTTGTCAATTTAGTTATTAATTCCGTATAAGTGAACTAAATCGGTGAATTTTGAATAACGTTGAATTGACAATCGAGAAATAAAAATGAAAATCCTAGTATGGCCACCTAGCTAATGTAATTAACTAGATGATTACAAAATCGGAAACCAACTCCTTGGCCCCTTGCCTCTTCATGGAACATACTTCAAAAAGGCACCGTCTTTTGGAACACCGACTTCGGGAATCTCCGTCTTCATAATAATTAATTACAAAAGACAAAAATAAAATTTCTATTATACATTTGATCTAGAAAATTAAATTAAATTATTACAAACGGCGATACGAGATCGCAAATAAAATTACAACCGAATCGGTATTCCCTTACATTACAGGTAATACCGATTAAAATAATCTAGCCCATACTAGGTACAACTTGCATTAAAAATTAAATAAATGACATTCATTCATTCATCAATAACAACATAAATAAAATGCTGTAAAAATCATGCCAAAATCGCCCTTAATACTTATCATGCTCATTCTAGCTCGGTTTTATGGATTTTATCGATTTTTAAACCATTAAAAATCAAGAATCAACATTAAATCGTATTAAGCTCAAACTAATTATCTAAACTGATTTAGAACTCAAAATTAGTCCCCACTAATTTTTTTTATATTTAATTAGTTTGAATTGATCGTATTTGCTAAATATAGAGGTTTAATCACAACATTTATGAAATAAACTCAAAATAAAATATAAAAATAATAAAAATTTGAAACAAAATTTTTTTACATTCTAGAACATTTCCAGGAACTCCAAAAACCAGAAACAATTTGACCAAAAATTTGAATAAATGTTATGAACAAATAACTTTGTATTCAACGGTTTTATCAAATAAAAACCATTAAATATAGTAAAACAGTGAAACAAATTTCAAAATTTGACCAAGATGATAAAAATCAGATTATAAAATGTACCAAATATTTGCAAGACCAGAAAAAGATGTTTCAATTTTATGAACATAATAATCTCACTTTATTGACTTTTATCTCATAAAAATCAATAATCATGTAAAACTTAATTAATAGTCACGAAATTTTACATACAATATGTCCAACATGCATGTGAGATCAAATAAAAATTTCATGGCCATAATTAACATGAAACTATTTTTAGTTAACTTTTAACATAAAAAATGCATGTTAACATGATTTAAAGGCCATAAATCAAAATAAATCGCAAATTAATCCCTAAAATCACCAAATTTGACCACAACAATTTTGAGGTCAGTAGGTATGCATGCAAATCAAAAATTTCGTGCAAACCATTTTTTAACATAAATTTTCAATTTTACCCAAGTTATCGTATAACTCGATTTTAATGCTTAAAATCGACATGCATGTAACAATTGAGCTCTGATACCACATGAAATTCCTAGACCTCTAATTAAACTCCTCTAATTAGTTCATTAAATTACATTAACTTAATAACTTAGGATCTAGTTATCATGCATGCATATATAAAAGCATAAAAGAAAAGATAAGACGAAAACATCCTTACATTAAGAATTTTTGGTTCAATATGGGCACAATAAGAACTCGTTCTTATTGTTCTTGAGCATGGAATTAGTGGATGATCCTCCATACACCAACCTCCAAAGTAGAAGGTCTCCTTCTTGTTGCACCCAAGAATCAACCCAAAAAATCTTAACTTATTATTAACTAGATAATAAGTAAGACATTATATATACTACTAATATTATTGTATTAGTACACTAGTAATATGATATCAATATTAGTTTGCATGTGAGTTTTAGAGAGTGGTTGAGTTAGAAAGAGAAGTAAGAAAATAAGCATAAAAAATGAAGTGAATGAAAATGAACAACAATTGTTCTATTTATGGCACTATGGCCGGATGACACAAGCTCCAAAATGAGCTTTATTTTGCTTATTTTTATTCTCATGCAAATAGGTAGTGCGTGGGATTGTTTATGATCATGTTCATGTCATAATATTTCATAATCAATATAATGTGTGATACAAGAAATGAACAATCATCATTGTGTTTTTCCACTACAATTTCGGTCCACATGGTGAAATGTAGTCCATTTTGATTTTTGATATTTGTCCCACAAATACTTATAATCATATGCTTAATTATCTTATATAATTAAGTTTTAATTTGATCATATAACAATTATATGAATCAAATTAATAAGTAATATATACTTAAATTTTAAGTGATATTTTACAATTATATCAATATATAATGGGTCCCACAATGGCCACTTAATTTATTTTATAACTCCTTGTAAATATAATTAACTAATTACCTCTACCTCAAAATGTATGCATAACCTCAACTAATTTAATGAATTAACGATTAATCACTAAATTAAATCTTATTTAATCGTATTAAAATAAGACGTAAAATTTATTCAGTCAGTTATCGTATAATTGACTAATAAACTTAAAAGGAATGTGTTCCTAACTCAATTTCCAATAAATAACTCTCGTAACTAATTGTACATATCAAATATATGTAATGCACTAATTAAACTGTATCATATACAAATAATTAGTATTTTATTTGGGTCTCATCCTATAGGTTTAACCTAAAGGGATCAGTTGATCACCGCCGTCATACGAGAATAAAGTCAAACTCTAGTCAGCTGAGCTTTAACGATTTACGTTAATCAACTGACGTGGAGTATCAAAATATACTAATCATGCCACGTATATTCCAAATGAGTTTCATTATAGAAATGCAGTATTGTGGAGAACACTTACTCCAACACTCCATGAACTTGTTGTAGTAATCCGTCACGGTCATCTCTTCAGTCATCCGGAATGAGTCGAACTCAGCCCTCGGCTTCCCTCTCACATGCTCAGGAACAAACTCAGTCCTTATTTCAGCCTTGAACTCTCCCCACGGTAAGGCCTCTTCCCTACTCTCAACGACGTACTCATTCATAGCTACTCTATCTTGGAACTACCATTTCCCCGCGTGACCCCTCGGGTACGACCTCAAATATACTCTCCATCTCCCGATGCCAGTCATGTAATTAATGTGCTTCACGAAGTACTCTCATAGGTAGTGGGTTGGTGATGGGCAATGGTTGTACTTATGGTAGTAGCATCAACCACCACTGCTCGATCCTTTGTGATAATCCTCACGTAAACATTAAAATAAACAAGCAAAATGCAACGGAAACTAGAGAATTTTTAAAACATTTTAAAACATGTTTCGCAATGATCGTCATAAAATAAAGTTCAGCACGAATAAATTAAGTAGTAAAGTCTAATTAGGCCGACCAACAACTACCACAGAGTCAACGGTCCCAAAAAAAATACAACAAACGCATGCTAGCTCACACTAGTCTCACCCTATGTAGCACCGATCTCCACCTGTTCATTCATTAAACATGAATGACATAGTCAGTGGGGAGTAACTCCGAGCTCTCCCTGCCGTATCACATCAAAACGCGTATAAGCAAGTAGATAGGCACATAACATCATACATTCAATCATATCATGATTAGTATAAGTAAGCAATTCATAATTACGTTATATAAGCATGTGTAACATTCATTGTATCATCGTCATGCAATATTGACTCAGGGAAGACTCCCCTTGGAAACCACATACACACTAAGGGCTTACCGACATGTGCTTGAGAAGGTTAGGGACTCAACAAGCAAACCAATCATAGGCATCCAATATCTAAAAATACCATCCAATATTACATCAAATATAAGCAAACACACTCTCACGGTAAATGACACGCACTAGCATATGTTTTTTGCAAGACAAGACGAACTAGTCCACGGGATCAACGTTTTCCTGAACCGTATACGATAAATGTGTCGTATACTCAAGACTCATACTCTCCCGGTAGGACGGCGATAATATAATCAGTCCTAGTCTAAACCTGGCCGGACTCTCGGAATAAACGTGTTTCGATTCGATATGCGATCACCGTTTCGCATCAAAGACTCGATTCTTCCGGCTCAACCACACGGAAGCGAGTACCCCAAATTCGACTTAAGCACACGAAAGAGGCAGACGAACACAAGCTTCATACTCCGGCTAAACCACACGGAGATGAGTTGATGAATAAAAAAGCAAGTACGCTACATGCGGTGACACCAACTCGCAAAGATACAACATTTAACGGTCGGCTTGATCAACGCTGCGCGTTCACTTCTTAACAACGTCGTCATATCCTCACTAACAAATGCATAACCATTAAGATTGTACCCTTATCGCTCCGACATCAAGTCTAGCGAGTATAGAGGTGCAATCAGGAAATGAGAGTTCAAAACATCCAATGAACAAGATTCGATCCGTTAATCAAGCTTAAGTGATTTAGAAACGGGGAACATGCTAAAACCGTCAATACATATGTGATCAAATCATGTGAGATATCATATAGTCTAAACATGATGATTTAATGTCATTACGTAGGTTTATAAGATAAAAAACCACACAAACCATTAAATGTGAAGACCAGTGGAAGAAAAGGAGAAGAAGGGGTGCAGGGGGGCCCAGCCGCTCAGAGGGACCGGCAGCCGGGTACCCGGCTGGGCACCAAAACAACACTGAACAACAATAACATCACAGGGTGTCCCCAGTCGGTATGGGGTACCGTCGGCCGGCTACCCGGCTAGAAACACGGGCCAACCGAGAAAGAAAGGGGGAAAGAGAAGGGGGGATCCCAGCCGGTGGGGTGGCGGCCAGGTAACCGGCTGGCCGGCTGGGGAATGCACAAAAAAACATTTCACATTTTGATATAGGGTGTTCCTAGCCAGTCAGGGGGCGGCGTTTCAGTACTCGGCTGGGACACACATTACTCCAAAAATCACCAAACTTAACCAATTTTGAAACAGGAAACTCCCAGCCAGGTGGGGGGCGGCGGGCTGGCGGGCCGGCTGGGGCACACAACTCGCAAAAAACGCCATTCACAACAACAAACTCAAATCAAATTTTATCCAATCATCTTTACCAACTTTAATCATTACCAAACCACATTAAATAGAACATAAGAGTATCCTATCGTTACATATAATCATTTAAAGTATCACGAGGCAACATTTATGATACTTACACAAGTTTAACACAATTAATGCAGTGAATTCCACAACACCAACACAAATTCATACAAACTAAGAAAATGGGATGGAAACAACATATAAATGAGTAGTAATCATGTAATCATGCTAGAACACAATAAAGACTCAACTTTCATATGAAATACTACTTCGAAACATGTAAACACATAAGAGTGATATCGAGTAACCCTTCACCATTTCCTTGATAGCTCTTCACTCTTCCTCTATGTCTTCTTCCACCAAGAAACAGTCCTTCTCCGGCTCTTGCAAGTTTCCACCTAATCAAAATCATAAAATATGAATAAATTTAATCTTGGAGAAAGATGGAAAAATTGAACATGAGAAAAATGAGAAATTTATTACCAAATAAGATAAAAGAGAGGAAGAGAAAAAGAATGGACTGAAAAGTAAGGGATTTGAGTGAGTAATGACTGAGATATGAGGGTTTGGAGCTTGAAGGGTTTAGAGCATAACAATGGTGAGTAGGGTTTAGAGGTGCGTGGAGAAGGAGATGAATAGTATGCTGAAAACATAGAGGAGAATGAGTGATTATTGGGCTAGGTTTGTGTGAGTGGAAAAATAGGAAAGGCCCAAAAGCATTTGGGAGTCTCACCCACATGGATTTCCGAGTAGAACCTGAATATGGGGTCAGAAAAGACGGATTCGACATGGATTTTACCCAACTAAATAAAAATTATAATCTAAGACTAAACTAAGATTAGCTAATATTAATATAATATTATTGAATTCTAATTACTAAAATCGCGGGTGTTACAATCATCCCACCTTTTAAAAAGTTTCACCCTCGAAACATGAGCTGAAGAAGGATACCTTAATAAAAAAGACACGGGTACTTGGCACGCATGGTAGTTTCTGGTTCCCAAGTCTTCTCTTCAACAACACTACATTTCCACAAAATCTTCACTAGGGTCACCACTTTGCTCCTCTAATTCTTGTCTTTCCGATCCAAGATACAAATTGGCTTCTCTTTAAACGATTGATTTGGTTCTAGGTCGGGAAACATAGTCTGTAGAACATGGATCGTATAACTAATTTACTTCCTCAATTGAGATACATGGAACACATCATGAACTTTGCCCAAATTCGGGGGCAAATCCAACTTGCAGGCTACGACACCAATCCTCTTCACAATATAAAACGGTCCAATGTAGTTTGGACTCAACTTACTCTTCACACCAAACCGTTTCACACCTTTCATTGGAGATACTTTCAAGAAAACTTTATCTCCCACCTCAAATTCCAAAGGTCTTCTTCGTGTATCGGCGTAATATTTCTGACGATCTTGAGCGGCTTTCATCCTTTCACGGATGATCTTCACATAATCGATCGTCTCTACAAGGTTGTCGGGGTCCAAATCTCGAATGTCACTCAATTGGTCCCAACAAATAGGACTACGACATTTCCTTCCATAAAGGGCTTCATATTGCGCCATCTTAATCGAGGTATGGTAACTATTGTTGTAGGAAAACTCCACTAAAGGCAAACTCTTTTCCCAACTAGATTGGAAGTTAATGGCATAAGCTCTAAGCAAATCATCCAAAGTCTGGATCGTCCTCTCAGTCTGACCATCTGTGGCGGCATGGAACGCCGTACTCATCAACAGTCTACTTCCTAAGGCCTCTTGCAAAGCCTTAAAAATTTTTGAGCAGAATCTTGGGTCACGGTCGGAGATAATTTCCTTGGGAACACAATGGTATCGGACGATCACAGCAACATAAGCTTTGGCAAGTCGATCTAAACACCATGTTTCTTTGATCGGGATAAATCTAGCACTCTTGGTCATACGGTCAATGATAACCTATACAACATCCTTACTTAGCTTCCAACGGTCCTTGGTAATGCCATGACAAAATCCATAGAAATAGATTCCCACTTCGATAGTGGAATGTCTAATGGTTGTAGCAAACCACCAGGCCTCTTGTGTTCAATTTTTACTTGTTTGCAAGTAAGGCATCTTCCAACATAGCACACAACATCACCTTTCAAATTTGGCCACCAAAACTGGAGCTTCAAGTCTTTTTACATCTTGTCACCTCCGGGGTGAATAGAATAAGGGGATATTTGAGCTTCATCTAGGATTCGCTTCCTCAAGTCAAGAGCATTAGGCACGAACAATCGGTCACGGAGTCGGAGAACACCTTTGTCATCAATTTTGAAGTCTTTGGCTTTTCCTTCTAGAAGTTTGGTTTGAATGGACTTGTAGGTAGCATCATCCACTTGACTTTCACGAATCTCACGGTGAAGACCGGGCTCGGCAACCATATCACCTAGGTAGTCAAAACCACTCTCAACAAACTCTAGCTTCAACTTCCGAAAATCGGCACAAAGGTCATCGGGTAGCACCCGAATGGCTTTAAAGGCATGAGAAGATTTCCAACTAAGGGCACCGGCAACAACATTAGTCTTCCCGTCATCGTGGAGTTACTCAAAATCATAGTCATTCACCAACTCCAGCCAACGTCTTTGTCTCATATTCAATTTCTTTTGAGTGAATATGGACTTCAAACTTGTTTGATCAGTGTAGATACGACAATGCACATTGACGAGGTAATGTCTCCAAACCTTCAACACATGGACAACGGCGGCTAACGCAAGGACAAGATTAGGGTGATTTACTTTATGAACTTTCAAGTGCCTAGAGGCGTAGGCAAAAACCTTCCTATTTTGCATAAGCACACAACCGAATCCCAACTTAGAAGCATCACAATAGACATCAAAGTCCACACCATCCTTAGGCAAAGTCAAAACTGGGGCGGTAGTCAACCTCTTCTTCAATTCTTGAAAGGCAGCTTCGCATGCTACACTC
Source organism: Heliosperma pusillum (assembly GCA_022085475.1). Classification (NCBI taxonomy): domain Eukaryota; kingdom Viridiplantae; phylum Streptophyta; class Magnoliopsida; order Caryophyllales; family Caryophyllaceae; genus Heliosperma; species Heliosperma pusillum. The sequence goes on along the minus strand of JAIUZE010071191.1, from coordinate 4,432 downwards.
TAAACAAACTTGGTTTCTTTCTTCAATAGATGGATCATAGGTCTAGCAAACTTGGAGAAGTCCTTCACAAACCGTCGATAGTAGCCAGCTAATCCTAGAAAATTTTGGATCTCACCATATCGGTAGGACTATTCCATTCAACCACAACTTCAATTTTTGAAGGGTCTACCATGACACCCTCTTTAGAGATCACATGTCCAAGAAAGGACACCTTAGGCAACCAAAACTCACACTTGGAAAACTTGGCAAACCACTTTTGACGACGAAGAATACCCAAAATGGTACGAATTGGTTAGCATGATCTTCTTCGGACTTGGAAAAAACTAGAATGTAGTCAATGAACACAACCACGCACTTATCAAGGAATTCACTACAATTGCTATTCATTTGGTCCGTAAATATGGCTGGGGCATTTATCAAACAAAACGGCATCACTTTGAATTCGAAGTGGCCATACCTTGTGCTAAAGGCGGTCTTCGGAATGTCGGCAACACGAACGGGGATTTGATGGTATCTGGATCTCAAATTAATTTTGGAAAAAGTAGAAGAACCCTTAAGTTGATCAAACAAGTCTTCAATCCTTGGCAAATGATACTTATTCTTGATGGTGACCTCGTTCAATTCACAGTAATCGACGCAAAGTCTCATAGAACCGTCTTTCTTCTTCACAAAGAGCACGGGAGCACCCCAAGGTGAGGCACTCGGTCGGATAAAACCTTTCCTACTCATCTCATCAAGTTGCTTCCTTAGCGTCTTCAATATGGTAGGAGCCATACGGTACGGGGCTTTGGTAATGGGTCCGGTTCCGGGCATAAGATAAATGGAAAATTCAACATCACGCCCGGGAGGAATCCCGGGCATGTCTTCATAGAACACATCAACAAAGTCACGTACTATAGGTACATCTTCAATCTTGGGCAAAGAGGTAGATGTAGAAGTCACAATACACAAGAACACTTGACAACCCTTCTTCACCATACTTATCAACTTCATCGCGGAAACCAATTGCACACCCATTCGGGAATGAGATCCTTTATAGGTTATTCTAAATCCTAAAGGTCTCCTTAAGATAGATCTTTTGATCTCTAAACTCAAACCTAGCATGGTACAACGCTAACCAATCCATACCTAGGATTACATCAAACTATCCTAGAGGGAACTTAAGAAGATTAGCGGGAAAGATTGTCCCTGCAATAGAGATAAGGACATTAGAATAAAGAGTAGAACAAGAGATAATTTCTCTGGAGGGTAAGGATATGGGGTATCCTCACTAGAAGTTGGCTCAATAGCTAACTTATCAACATAACTTGAAGACACAAAAGACATAGATGCGGCGGTATCATATAAAATAAGGCAAGGTTGCTCTAAAATAGAGAGCATATCGGTGATAATTTCGGGATAAGCATCGGCCTCGGCACGGCTGAAGAGATAAATGGAACCTTTGGGCTTAGCATTGGGAGTAGGCAACTTCCAATCGGGGAAATAATTGAAGCGGTGACCGGGCTTCTTGCAAAAGTAGCAAATCAAAGGCTTATCAAAGCATGCAACTCCGAGGTGGTAAGGCTTCCTACAATGGTTGCATAGGCAACCTTGAGCTTGAGAGTTTGACCGTGCATTGGCTTGAAGAGCCACTTGAGTAGCTTGAGGAATGAAAAGAGCAAGAGCTCTATCATTGGGGCATTGGAAGAGGCATTGAACCTTCTTTTTTTGGCAAATGAGGTTGGGGATGAAGGAGTGAATGGCCTCTTGTCATAGAAATTACGTCTAGGTGTGAAAGAAGATGAAGGATTGTTGATCTTGGCCTCTTCTTTGATAGCTTTCATTGAATTCTACTCGCATCATCATAGATCTCACCAAATGATGTAGAGTTTCTCCTCACCTTACTTTGGAATAAGGCACTTAGCTTGTTGCGGTAATAGAAAGCGCGATCTTCATCATATTTGATAAGCCTAGGAGCAAACTCTTGGACCGTCATCTTGCCTTTCTTGAAGTCAATAAACTCCCTGATTCTTTGTTGCTTAAGCTCTTTTGGATAAAATCAATCCTCCACTAGCACCTTGAAGCGTTCCCAATCAAACTTGGCTTCTTGCATGGCCATGGGACTAGTGATTGACCAACAATTGTCGGCCTCCCTTACAAGTAAGTGCTTGGCGATCCTCACCTTGTCCACTTCATGAACATGGTATAAGTCAAACTGCTTCTCCATTTCACGGAACCATTCCGAGAGTTGGGTAGGATCCGGTTCTCCACCATAGAGCTTGGTCTAACTCCTAGCTATTTGGCTAGTGTAGAGTCTATTGATCGAATATGAAGGGGGGGGGGGGGGGGGAATTGAGTATTAAAAACTAGCCCCACTTTTTTTATTTATATTATATGTAATTAATTATTTGATCTTATAGATTAAAACCAACTAATTAATTAATCAAAGTAAGCGTAAGTAACGAAATAACGAAAAGTAAAGAGAGTAGAGAGAGGCACACAGATTTTTTAAAGTGGTTCAGTTTCACACGTTGAAACCTACGTCCACTATTCTCGATTAATAATTCTTAGTACATTTCTACGGATTACAAAAATTATCAACTTACTCGTATAATCAACATTATGATTATAACTCAAGATGAGTATCGCTAAATACTCTATACTATCTTACGTTAATAAGAAAGTACAATATAACTCACACAGATTCCCGTTAAAGAATTGTAAGATTATAATGATGTACTATTATCCAATAACGTATTTCACGCAAGCGATTGATAATAATTGATGCACGATTCTTTTTGAAAAACAAACACTAAAAATAATAAATATTTTGCTCAAAGGTTTGCTTTAAAACGATTTTGGAAAATAATCACAAGTATGTATGTGTTGTGTGATCTGTGTGTATTTCGTGTGTTTCAATAATAAGATGTGAAGGAGTATTTATAGTAATAGAATTATAGTAGATCTAAAACCCTAGCTTAATATTTAAGAAAGATATTTATCTTTAATATCATAAAATAATATTTGTTTTATCTTTTAGAAATATCTTTATCTCAAAATATTATTTGGTTTATCTTATAGAAATATATTTATCTTTAATATCTCAAAATATTGTTGTAAAGCTATAATAGAATCCTAGATTAAGGTAAACAAGGAAACAACCTAGATAGGCCAAAATCCCCTAGCTACACGAAACACTAGGAGGCGCGCAACCCTAGGTGGCACAATCCCTTGGTTTACACGAAACCCTAGGTGGCTCAAACCCTAGGTGGGCTTATTAGGTTAAGAACAAATTGAGATGGAATATATTAGAAACCCTAGGTAGCATGACAACCCATAAGTTGTATTACTAACCAATAGAATCTCATAAATATATTCTCTATTAAAACTTTTGATAAATATAAAAATACTCTTTCACTTTTGAAAACATTTAAAACATTTTATTTCCAAAATCATGAATCAACATTTATCATCCAAAGTTATAGGCTAAAGCTATAACTTTGAACTTAACATCACTCGAATGAAATAGTTACCGAATGACGACCTATACTATCTAATCTTCACAAAGATCTTCAGTATACGGATCATCTCTTCATCTTGATCACAAAGACCCTCCATCTTGAGTCTTGTTGTGACAACCCTCGCGAATGCGGAAATATAAAACATACAAGCATGTGAATTATATAGCGGAAATAGGTAATTTTAAAAACTTTTATACATGCAAGTTAAATAAGACGAGGAGTGTCAAAATATTACAACTAAATGAGGAAAATACAACAAAGAGACGGGGTCTCTTAAAATGTTAGCAAAGAACAAGTGTTTAACAAAACTAGCTAAATTCGTCTAGAGGTGAACTTCCAGGGACAACGCTCGCTAGCTCACACCCGAACCCCAAAATATCATATCCAAAAAGTCATCCAAGCAAGCAACCTGTTCATTCATGAAAAACATGAACGCCACAGTCAGTGGGGAGTAACTCCGGGTTCTCCCAGCCATATCACATTAAACGTACATATAAGGGAATACAAAAGTAAAATCATGCATATATAGATATACATGTGAGATACAATACGAATAGATAGGCAATACGAGATAAAATGATAAGATCATATGGGAATCAAATCCGAACCATCATGCTATTCAAAGACTCGGGAAAAGGAACACTCTTAGGCAACCGAATACGCTCACTAGGGCTTGCATCTCACCGTTAGCGGTATAAGTTTGATAAGATTGAGACTCGACAGACAAACCAAGTCAAGTCATGCAATGATCACAACAAATCCAACATATTATCATCCATTCATGAACCAAGACATTGACGGTGCCCAATCATGCAATGACCATGAATAATATCATGAAATCACGCATTCAAGAACGACGACACAAGACGACATCTCTCACGGTAAATGAAACGCACTAGCACCGTGTACATGGCAAGTATGATTAACAGGAA